>PHNY01204399.1:9777-36873 GCA_003724115.2 Anethum foeniculum | reverse complement strand
ATCCACTCTTCGACCCAAAAATTGGCTCTCGAGTGAGGGGGAGTGTTAGAATACAATATAAGATCCTGGAAAGGGCCATTCTCTAACACCTTGAGGTTTTAGAGTAACTGGTTCCTTAACACAAACATCCACCCAGATTAGCTGGTAGACTACCTTTTAGTTTGTTGTTCGAAATATCAAGTCGACTCAATTGTTTCAACCTTCCAATTGCAGAAGGTAATGATCCTGTGAATAGATTTCCACGCAAATTAAGGATAATACAATGGGAAGAAAACACAATTTCATCAGGCATTACACCGCTAAGCTTGTTGTTAGCAAGGTACAAACGCTCTAAGGTTGAGATGTTAAACAATTGTGGAGGTAGGCTTCCTTGGAGCATATTATTCTCTAAATTGAGACCAACTAATTGAGTAAAGTTGCCAATGGAAGTTGGAATTGGTCCTGAAATGTCGTTGTCAAGCAATGAAAGTGCTCCTAAATTTGATAGCTCTCCAATTGATTCTGGAATGGTCCCCTTCAGTAAGTTGCCAAACAATGAAAACACTCTCATGTTCTTAAGTTTTCCGATTTCACGAGGTATGCTTCCGTATATGTGATTTCCGTGCAGATATAGGTTCTCCATTGTGTTGGAGAGATTTACAATTGAAATAGGGAGCTGCCCACTTAAACTACTCTCAGGTAAGCTCAATACCTTCAGATGCGTACAATTGACCAAAGAATTGAATAAGAAGCTCAAGTCATCAGGCCGCATATTGTCCCCAAGTGGATTCAGACCGAGATATAGTCGTTCAATATTAGAAATAGAACCTAAATTATTGGGTATAGGCCCAGTAATATTATTTTCCGAGATATCAAGTCCAGCCAAATTGGACACATTAACTATTGATGGTGGAAGCGGGCCCGAAAATCTGTTTCTACCAACAGTGAACTGTTGCAGCATAGGAAGGGTGAAACCCAAATCTGTTGGAAGCCTTCCTTCCAACTCATTGTTGTTAAGACCAACAGCATAGAGGAATGAATTGTTGTAAAGTTGTAGGGGAACTATACCGGACAATCTGTTTGATGACAAATCAAGCATCTCTAATCTTGCAAGAAGAGAAACATCAAAAGGTATCCCTCCCACTAGATAATTACGACCTAGGAAAAGAAAACGGAGAGATGATACATTTCCCATCGATGGTGGGATTGTTCCGGTAAAATGATTTATTGAAAGATCTAACCCATCAAGCTTAGACCAAGAAGAAAAATCAGAGGGTAGTTCCCCTTCAAGATTGTTGGCACATATACTGATGTTTTTAATATCTATACAATGACTCAAATGAACAGGAAATACACCCCCAAAAGAATTGGAGTTCAGATAAAGATTTTGTAGGCGAAACAGTCGTCCAATTTCATTTGGAATTGAGCCATGAAAGTTATTTTGATCGAGGTAAATCATCCGGAGAAAGGAGAAATTTCCAATATGAGGAGAAAATGTGCCCCCCAGCCGTTGCAAGCTGAGGTCGAGTCTAGTTACCCTCTGCCGTCGGGTACTGCAGGTAACTCCATTCCACTGACAGAAGTGGATGGAATTATTCCACGAGACTAGTGCACCCAATGGGTCATCTTTTACGGAAGCCTTAAAAGAAAGTAAAGCTTGGTGATCAGTGTCATTGCTTGAAAATGCAAATACATAAATTTTTGATGTTGCTAATATCAGAAGTATAAAGAGAACAATGAATCGGAAAATCATGGTTGCAGCAATTAAAAAAGAGAAAATGGCCAAGAAACTACAGGTACTGGTTATGCACACTATTCATACAACAAAACATAGTCCTCTTAGCTTTAAGGTGAGGGGAATTTTTGTGGTTAGAAATCAACAAGTACAACATTAAACATAGTGTCTTTTGCTCAACATGTTTAAGTAAGTATATTTCTTAAGTGTTAAACACAAATATTTAAGTTCCGAAATGGAACAAATACTTCAGTTAGTACATTAGAGACATTAAGAAAAGCCTACGAGTTGAGAAACTAATGTACCATGTTATGCAAATAAGATCTTCTTAAGATTCTAATATTCCTATTACTGAGGCCACCAATACAACTTTGACACATTGTCCAAATATGCTTCTGCTGCCTGAACAACTTTGAAAGGGTGGGTAAGCCCTACAAAACGATTATCGAGCCAGTCCACATTAGTAATTAGATAGCATCCTTATCTTGAGATTAGGTAAAACGATAATGAAATCTACGTATTTATGTCCATTCGCACTTCAATTTTTTCCAACTACATCTTCGGCTGCAACTTTATGGTACATGTGTTTGATGGGACGGATTGAGCAAGGCTGTAGGACTTTATAAATCAAATGTTCCACAAAAATGTTTAGTACATTTATTGAATATAGTCGCATTTGCATTAAAACCTTTTAATTCACTCAACAATCTGGACACTAGGAGGAGGAACTTTCAACAAACAGGAGTAAATTCGTATCTACTCTATTTTGGCTGTAGTACCCTGTTTTAAAACAAAATACTCCTACTTCATGTATGTTGATTGATGCCATTATTGTGTTTGAAAGTTTAGATAAAAAAAGATTTAGACAAAAGGAAAAAAATATTAAAAAATAGTACTAAAACTTGAAAAAATAGTAACTAGTAAAATTTAATTTCACTTTAAAATATTAAAAAAAAAAGAGAAAAATGGGCATCAATCACACATAATTAGGTTTCCAAACATCTTGACGACAGCTTTAGATAGTACATTAGAGGCATTATGAAAAGCTCAAGAGATAGAGAAACTATACCATGTTATACACAACTTGACTCATTGTCCAAATTTGCTTGTGCTGCCTGAAAAACTGTGAAAGGCTGGGTAAGCGCTATACAACAATATTTGAGCCAGTACATTACTACAAACATAGTATTTTTGCACTTCTATTATTTTAAAGCAAATTATTGGAACAATGTTCAGATATTTTATGAAAACCATGAAATGTACAAGACCATGTTTACATTCTTTTACAATGTTGATTACCGGGTAGCAAGGATCAAGGACAGATGAGATGCAATAATAGTCAAATTGCAGCAAATTAATTGCACTTTCATGTGCAGGCAAACAGTCCCTTCGACTTCGAGAAGTCCAGTACTTAACTTCATTATGGTTTTCACCGGCTCGGTCATTGGCTCATTGCTAGCAGTGGAACTCAAGCTCTCCCAAAATTTTATTTATAAGATGATGCCTCAAGTCTAGTTCATACATATGATCAGCCCTGACATTTCTAGGGTATTGCTTCCTTTCTAGATGAGTCGTTTCCCCTAAGATCTTCTCAAATAGAAGTCTGAGCTCCTTTGAGCCATAATGTCCTTGCAGGCGCTCATAAGAGTCATAATCACACCACTCATTACACATCCTTTAAGATGAAAATATCTGATCCTGCAAACCATATGCCTTTTCAGGCGCTCATCAAAGTCATAATCACGCAATTCTTAACACATTGTCTTGAATAGCAGGCAATAGAACTTGGGACCTCTGCCAACTTGAGCTCTAATACCATGTTATATTAACGTTTCTCCTAAAATGCCAAGGTGCTAGGAGGACTTAACAGAACCTTATATTACATTCTAACTGTTCACGTCCATGTTGTCCATTCTAATATGCAATTAATAACCAGGTAGCAAATCTTCTAGTACTTCTAACAGGGACTGAGGCTTAAAGGGCGAGAGAAAGAGAGCCCCAAGCTAAATAAGAAAGAACTTCAAGCGATAACCGGTTGGAACTTGGCTTCCATTATTTGCCAAACTGACATAAAAATCCACTATGCTTTTCTTATGTACTAAATTAAATTCGATGGTGCTGATATTTGTTCTGAAAAGGAAAGGTTAGCAGCCCCATCGCAATTACGTAATGCAGCAACTACTGCAGTTGTTGTCATGGCTTTAGATGATCCAAGTCCCTTGACACTTCAGGCTTTTGCCCTTTTATACTATAAGAATGAATCACAACGCGCTAAAATTTTACTATGCATCACACTGCAGATCTGAAGGTGATTGTGAATGTTTTCTTTTTGTATATCATCCACACAACCAGATGACAAAGAAAATAATACAATGCCTTTCAAATCTAAAGCAACAATATGCAAGGTTCATCAGAACTCTACTATATTAAGAGATACTGCACTGTGATGATGCACATACAACATATTCTTCACCTTAACTACATATATTGATTAGCTAAAAAAGCTCAAGCACATACAGGCAGCAAAAGTTTTTGGGTGAAATAGTTTCCTTTGTGAAAAATCCAAATCTAACATTAATACACCAATTTGAAGAAAAAACATTAAAAATAACTAGGTTGTTACGACAGAAACAGTGGACACGATCACTTAAGTCGAGAATCATCAAGGCTGAACTGGATACTCACCAAATACAAGTTGTGATCATCATCAGGCTAATCATAAAGTACCAAGTACAATACCTAAGGCCTCTCAAAAATCAAGTAACATCCGTAATTAAAACCTTTCCTTGAGCAGGAGCAGAATACATATTAGTAAATTAAGATATTGCATGATGAATCAGAAACTAACACAGTCACGTCTCCAGTACTTTTCAATCTCTAGTTACTAAATAGTGAATATCATAGTAAAACAATGTAATAAGCTGCAGTTGAAGTCTATATTCATTTTAGACAGGCTGATGCAGATAGGAACAAACAGGAATATAATAGTATATCATTATTCAAATAAGCGAAACTGGAAGTAAATCCATATGTACTTTGGTTACTATTCATAATACTGCACTAATAAACCCAGGTAAAAGGACACACCCAATTCATATTTTTCATTGGCTTCTAAAGTGCAGTAAATTTTCCTTGCATGTAGCGAATAGGACTCGATAAATAAAGTCGAAAAATCATGAAGGGTGATATTCTAGCACACAATTTACCAAAATAGAAAGATATAATCCAACATGTCTTGGCATATATAACAAGGAAACTAGTTGCAACATGTTAAGAAAGTTTTCAACTCATGGAACTTACAGATCGGAACTTACAAATTTAAATGGAAAGAAGTGTATGAAGTACTTAGGTACACGTTCTTCCTTGTCATTCTCAACCAGATCACTGACTGCACTTCATAAGTTTGTCCCTTGCCACATGTAACAACGTAATAGCAACACTAATGTCAATGCGTTTCTGTTGAGTCTCTTCAGAACATAATATCCCCACTTCAAATACAGATGCTAGGCATACCTTCATGAGAGCCCTGCTGTGTGATTGATTTACATTCGAGCCTTGTTCTTTTTGATCTAGTACAATCCGTGGATCAACAATGTCCATCACTCTTTGCGGGAGTGCCTTCCTTACATAATCATGAAGATCCTTGTCATTGTCCATTAATATGCTGCTTTCTATAGGCCGCTTCCCTGAAAACATCTCTAGCAGAAGAATTCCATAACTATACACATCTCCCCGTGCAGATATCTCCCCACACATTCCATACTCTGCACAACTAAAGGGTTTAGAAAATCGGCAAATAAAAACATTTTTTTACATATGACACTCCATTGTCTGAAAATTTCCGGTATTTTAAGCAAAATATAGTATACTAAATATTTAAAGCCAAACTAAATATTGATTAAAAAAACAGCATGAAAAGTCACCTGGTGGAACGTATCCAACTGTTCCATGTACACCAGTTGAACTCATTTGTGCTTGATTGATATCACTTGTAGCAAAAGAAAACCTCGCCAAACCAAAATCACCAATATGAGCAACGAAATCCTCATCAAGAAGAATGTTACTTGGCTTTATGTCGGAATGAATGATGCTTGCATGACTATGATGATGTAGATAATCGACTCCTAGTGCAACATCGATGGCAATATTTAGTCTTTGGAGTAGAGTTAAATTTCTTTCATGATGATGTGGACTTGGATGCAACCAGCTGTCCAAACTCCCATTAGTCATGAACTCAAAAACCAATGCCTTGAAGTCATTTCCCCTATGATCAATGCTAGAGCATGCTGTGATGATATTGATAAGATTCCGATGACTAATATTTCTCAAGGTTTCACACTCTGCTAAAAAGCTCTTGTTGGCTCCACGTACTTCACCGTTTAGTACCTTCACAGCAAGTATAAGTTCCATTGATTCGAGAACTCCTTTGTAAACAGAACCGTATCTTCCTGCACCAAGCAAATTATTCGGAGAAAATCCATTTGTAGCGAGTAAAAGGTCTTGGTATGAAAGCTTGGGATATTGGCTATCCTTTAATACTACTGGAATAGGGTCATTCAAATTCTTGGAATTTCGACGTTGATAGAAAATCAAAGCAATACATGCTAACAAGATACTAACGGGTACAAGGACGAGGATGAGTATCTTTTTAATGGAAAATGCATTTTTCTTATTCCTTGAGAATTTTACTGGACAAGCAGGCAGATGCAATGCCTGAATACCTCCACAAAGCTCCAAATTTCCAATGACCGAAAAAGCACTAACATTTGAAAAGAGACCTTTTTTTGAAACTTGTCCTTCAAGCTTGTTGTGCGACAAGTTAAGAAATATCATTTGAAACCCATCAAAAAAACTCGGAATACTCCCAGAGATATTATTGTTTGAAAGATCTAAAAATGCAAGATTTTTTAAAGATTTGAAAGAGGATGGAATTTTACCTTGAAAACGGTTTCCTACCATATACAACTCTTCCAACATCAAACATCCATCTAGGGTAGCAGGTATATCTCCTGTGAGTTTGTTATATGAAAGATCAAGTTGAACCAATTGTTTGAATCTACCAAAGTTGGATGGAAGTGGGCCAGTGAATAGATTCTTGGACAAATCTAGGAGTAGAAAATGGGAAGAATACACAATTTCATCCGGTATTACCCCGCTAAGCTTGTTGTTATAAAGGTAAACATCCTCTAAGGTTGAGATTTTAAACAATTGAGTAGGTATGCTTCCTTGGAGCTTATTATTTTCTAAATTGAGCACAACTAATTGAGTAAAGTTTCCAACGGAAGTTGGAATTGATCCTGAAATGTTGTTTTCCCTCAAATTTAGTATGCCCATATTTGATATCTCTCCAATTGATTCTGGAATGCTCCCCGTTAACAAGTTTTCGTACAAGGTAAGTACTCTCATGTTCTCAAGTTTTCCAATTTCACGAGGTATGTTTCCATACATGTAATTTCCGCTCAAGTAAAGTTTCTCCATGGTGATGGAGAGATTTACAATGGAATTTGGGAGCTTCCCTCTTAAACTACTTTCGTGTAGAGCCAATGAAGATGGGTACAATTGACCAAAGAATCGAAGAAGCTCAAGTCATCGGGCCGCATAGTGTCTCCAAGTGGATTCTCACCCAATTGCAGCCATTCAATATTAGAAAGGCTACCCAAATTTTTTGGTATAGGCCCAGTAATGTTGTTTTCCATTATCACAAGGATAACTAATTTGGACGCATTAACTATAGACGGCGGAAGTGGGCCTGAAAATCTGTTTCCACCAATAGAGAAAGTTTGCAGCATAGGAAGGGTGAAACCCAAATTTGTTGGAAGTGTTCCTCCTAGCTCATTGACCGCTAGACCAAGACCAAAGAGGAAAGAATTGTTGTAAAGTTGTAGGGGGACCATACCGGACAATCTGTTTTCTGACAAATCAAGTAACTCTAGTTTTGCAAGATGAGAAATATCATAAGGTATCCTCCCCACTAGATTATTATACTGTAGACGAATAAACCGGAGAGATGATATATTTCCTATCGACGGTGGAATTGATCCCGTAAAATGATTTTTTGAAAAATCAATTAGATCCAGCTTAGACCAAGAAGAAAAATCAGTAGGTAGTTCCCCTTCAAGAAAATTGGCACGCATACTGATGTTTCTAATATCTACACATGCAATGACTTAAATTGACAGGGAATACACCCTGAAAAGAATTGGAGCCCAGATAAAGATATTGCAGGCGAACCAGTCGGCCAATTTCATTTGGGATTGACCCATGAAAGTTGTTTGAATAGAGGTAAATTCTCCTTAAAAGTGATAGGTTTCCAACGTGAGGTGACAACGTACCCACTAAGTGTAGTGAGGAGAGGTTAAGTACTGTTACCCTCTGTCGTCTGCGGCTGCATGTAATAGTTGTCTAGACAAATAATATGTTGTCTCCAGCATATTAAATTTTCCTAACTTACAACAATATATGCATAGTTGCTATGTCAAAGAAAGCTGAATTTTTTTTTTTTAAATTTTAACTTCAAAGTCACATCTTGATCATACTTTTGTCAATTAATATTTAAACATTTTGGAAATAGTCATTTGCTCCTAACTTATAGTTGTGACCCGAAATGTATAGTTTAGTTTAGATTACCGATCTTGATGAATACAATCTTGTTTTAATTACAAATCATGATCATAATCTCAAGCTGTCCTAAACTTGAACTTATTGTCACACGTAAGAATAACAAAAGGAAAAAGATACGAAAACAAATACGACAAGTGTTCATTTATTTAACATTAAAACTGGTTTACTATGCATTGGTTCCTTTTTGTACAAGTTCTTACAACTTTGAGTAAGCATAGTTTGTGTACATTGTCTTGGTAGACTCCGGCGAGTGACTTTAGTTAGTTGGGGCCCTGAACGACTTTGTAAGTGTGACTGTGTGAGTAAAGCTGGGAATTCAGGACTTAAGAAATTCTCAAAATTGTAAACTAATAGTATTTTCAACAGCCTTTGTCTTGGAAGAATTCAACAGCTTTTGGCTCGAAGACCCATTCAACAGCTATAACGAAATCTGGTGTATAAAACATTAAAGCAGTATTTTTTTTAAAAAAATTCTATGTTTATGTCAATGATAGCTCCACTAAGGCTATAACATTACTCTTGGCATGAAATCTATATTTTTTATTAATAAGGAAAACATAGTTTAAATGAAACATAATAGTACTACATATCAAAAGCATATCAAAAGTACCAAATTTTGGTACTTATCGTGACTAATCTTATCTAGACTCGCGTTCGATTTCCCACAACTAATTATATAAAATTTATTTATATAATTTAATTTATTTGATTTTACTATGTTTCGATTATCTACAACATAATTATACAAGATTTATTTATAATGCAACTTCTATGATGTCACTTGAATTCAGTATGCTATGACTACATATAATTAAATAATATTTATTTATTATACACTTCTAATAGTATTTAACAAATTTAATAGTATTTGATATTAATATTTTAATCCTGATCCGTGCTTGGCACGAGTTACCAATTAGTATATATAAATATTATACTAGCTTAGAACCCGTGCGATGCACGGATTTTCTTTAATATTATATAATTTTTTAATTCAATTTGAATTGAAATTTTTAGTATTATATCATTGATTTGAATTGATAATGAGTTTTAGTTGAAAATAGTAATTGGTTGGTTATTTAATATTTTTATCTTATTTTATTAAATAAAATTGTTTTTGTTTTTGGGGAGGAAAAATCATTCGAAGGGACCATAATATCAACTATTCTTGCGATCCCAAAGTTATGCGCTATATAACTGTGGGAACAACATACGAAGAGCTGCTTAACATCGTCTACGATGAGCATAAGTCCTGCTCGTTATAGTGTTAAACCGAGCTTCAAGTATCTACAACTTTGAATCAGTAATGTTGTGAGAAAATATTACCTAGGTCACATTACTTGCGATATGGAAGTCGCAAGGATGTTGAGAGTCCCTGAGACAATGCCGAACAGAATCGGTGATGTCTCCATGTACGTCCAAGCAAAAAAATATTTAAGCGGAGAAATCATCTTCTAATGAGCCCAATATTCAGTCTGGACAAACCCACCTGTCTGTTGCAGAAGATTATTGAGGGAGCACCCAGTATACAGATTTTGGAAACTATTATCATGGTGGAGGTTCCGGCACTGATGATTTTGATGGCGGTTCAAGTAGTTAGACGATGCAATATAAAAAAGGTGGCGCCCTCAGAATAGGATTATACAGTGTTGTAGTAAACAACCAAGTCGACAACAACTTTACTTTCAACCAAGAAAGTGAAGACTTGATAGTTGGGCAGATGTTTAGGAACAAACAACAGTTAATTAATTCAGTGCGTCATGTTCACATTTCCATGGAACGGAGCTACAAAGTGTGCAGAAGTAATCCTACACAATTTATTGCCAAGTGTGTTGTTCCGATTTGTCCGTGGCGTATGAGAGGTGCGCTAAAAAAGAAACATGGCTACTGGGAAATATCAAAATGCACAGAGCATAATTGCACCGTTGAAGGCCAATGCAGGATCACAGGAAAATCTCTGCAAGTTTTATAGCAGAACTCTTGAAACCTCATGTAAGTCAATTTTTAAGCTTAGGAAACCATTTCAATGGCACTTATATAAACTAAATGTGTCAACTTTTTCACTATAGGTGACAGAGAGCCCTAAACTCTCAGTGAAGAAAATTATCGCTATGGTTAACTATGCATATGGACATCGTGTTCTGTACTATAAAGCGTGGAGAGGGAGCAGTTGGCGATGGAGGATGTATATCAAAAGTGGAGTACTACGTATATTGAATTGCCAAAACTTATGACGGTTATTGTATATTCAAACCCTGGGAGTGCTATTATTATAGATGTTGTTCCGCATTCAAATTTGACGTATAGTTCGGTATTTAAGTGTGTTTTCTGGTACTTGCAAGCAATGATTGAAGGATGGCAGCATGCGTGTCTTGTGCTATCAATAGATGGTACATTTCTTAAGGGGCAGTACAATGAAAAGCTATTGATTGCTTTGGGTGTAGATGATAATAATCACCAATATCATGTCTGTTATACCCTGGTGGACGAGGAACAATATGAGAATTGGTCTTGGTTTTTAAGACTCTACATCAAAATGTATGCAAAGATATAATGGGGGTTTGCATTATCTCAAACCGTGCAGGTGGAATTCATGCTGCAATGAAGGATCATCAAATGGTTTTGTACCACCGTAAGGAGTTCACAGGTTTTGTTTATTCCATCTGAGAAGTAACTTCACTTCAAAACATCCCGGATGAGAGTTGAAAGAGCTTGTGTGTCTTTCTTGAATTACACCACAAGTGAGAAAACACGACGCCTACATGAAAAGAATAGGCGACATCTCACCCCTGCCTTGCAATACCTTGCCGCTATCAATCCTGAATTGTGGATCATTTGTCATGATGGTTCTCACGATGGCCAAGCTCCCACTAACATTATGGAAGGATTCAATGGGAATATAAGAATGGCTAGGTTCCTTCCCATCACGGCAATGATGTAGTACCTATTCTATAAGATGGCGAGGATTGTGAATACGAAGCGAAATAAAGCAGTTTCAGTATTGGCAGAAAATCAAGTGTTTTGTGCAAGGACCAATAAAATGATTACCAAGTACTTGAAGAAGGCCACTTCACATAAGGTGGACACTTTTAGGCTGCAGCAAAGGATTTTCTCAGTAGTGACGTAACGGTATCGGGTCAACAGAGATTGGAAAGGAGGATATAGGCAGAATTTTGACACCTGTAAAGGCCATTACACATGTGGCAAATGGGCATGCCACCATATTCCCTGTTCTCATGTAATTGCGGGTTGTATGTTAAATAACATTCAGTGGATGAAGTGGGTTGACAAATACCATACATCCTCTCAGTTAAGTATGTTGTGGAAGCCTCTTATTCAACTATTGCCACAAATTGAGTATTGGAACTTCAAATTGCCATTGCAATGGCGGTTGCATGGTACTTTCTGACAAGGCATGAAAAAGAAAAGGAGAAAAGGTGGAAATATGGGTGAAGCGGTTCGATATTTGAACCGAGATGGATCAGTCAGGAAGTCGAAAGAAGTGCAGCCCTTGTAAGCAAGAAGGTCATACAAAGAGAAGCAAACTATATCCACAGCGTCCACGCGAGGACTGGATTATGTTGTTTGAAGTGTGTTTCATTTTTTTGTATTTGTTTTAATTGTGTTTTTTTAGTGTGTTTCTTTTCGATGTGTTTTGTTGCTTTTAGTAAGTGTATTTCTTTCTCTTTCAGTTAATGTGTTCCTTTGAAGTGTGTGTTTTTTTTAAGTGTGATTCTTTGATTTTTCTAAATGTGTTTCTTTGGTATTTAGTAAATGTTTTTCTTTGGTATTTAGTAAATGTTTTTCATTTAAGTTTACCTTTGAAAGAAGTCGAATAACACCATAATATAGGTTGCAAAAACAACTACAATTACATTGAGAGAAGAACAAGATGAAGCCTAACAACATCATAACCATTCTTAATATAGGTTACAATATCACTAACATTCGTAATATAGGTTACAATTCCACTAACATTCTTAATAACAAAGAAGTTAATCTCACCCAGATTATTGCCTGTGCTGCAGAAGTTTCTCTCTTGCCACATGTAATTGCTTAATAGCAACACTGGTGCTAATTTGATTTCTTGGCGTCTCTTCTGAACATAATATCCCTACTTCAAATATTGATGCCAGCCATACCTCTGCAGCAGCCCTCTTGTATGACTAATTGATACTCCTGCCATGTTCTTCTTGATCCAATACAATCCAAGGATCAACAATGTCCATCACCTTTTACGGGAGTGCCTTCTTACAAAGTCATGAAGATTATTGTCACTGTCCATAAATATGCCGCTTTCTGTAGGCCGCTTCCCTGTAAACATTTCCAGTATAAGAATCTATAGCTATACACATCTCCTGTGTAGATATCTATCTCCCTGCACATTCCATACTCTGCAGAACTAACGGGTTTATAAAGTTGGCCAAAAAGAACAATTTATGCACAACTAATGATTTGCAAAATTTCCGGTAATCAAGATTTTCAAGCAAATAATGGTGACTGTTCGACTAAATATTGAAATCCCAAGTCAACATTAATAAACGAACTGTATGAGAATTAACCTGGTAGAACATACCCAACCGTTCCACGTACACTAGTTGAACTCATTTTTGCTTCAATGATGTTAGTTGTAGTAGCAGAAAAGCAGAACTTCGCCAAACCAAAATCACAAATACGGCCACAAAATCCTCATCAAGAATAATATTACTTGGATTTAGGTCACAGTGAATGATACTTGCATAGGTGTGATGATATATATAATCCACTCCCAGTGCAACATTTATGGAAACATTTAATCTCTTTAGCAGTGACAAGTTTCTTTCATAAACTTGATAGGAAGGACTTGGATGCAACCAACTGTCTAGACTCCCATTAGTCATGAACTCAAAAATGAATGCCTTAAAGCTATTGCCTTTGCTACAACATGTTATAATAATCTTGACAAGATTCCGATGACGAATGTTTCTCGATGTTTCACACTCTGTCAAAAAGGTCTTGTTGGCTCCACATATTTCAACCTTTAGTACCTTCATAGCAACTATATGTTCCTCTGATTTGTGAACTCCTTTGTAAACGGAACCATATCTTCCTTCACTGATCAAATTGTCTGTACTCATTTGTAGCAAGTAGAAGGTCTTGGTATGAAAGTTTTGGATATTGGTCATCCTTCAATCCTACTACGATGGGGTCATTCAACTTCTTGGAGTGTAGACGTCGAAAAGAAATCAAGGCAAAACATGCTAATAGGATCGATACTGAGAGGTACAAGAACTAGGATTAGTATTATTTTCATAGCAAATGTTTTTTTCTTATGCCTTTTAGACTTTTTCAGGACAAGCAGGCAAATGTAATGCTTGAATACCTCCATAAAGCTCCAAATTTCCGGTGATAGAAAAAGAACTAACATTTGAAAGGGACCTTTTTTTGACACTTCACCTTCAAGCTTGTTGTGAGACAGATTGAGGAATTTCATTTAAAACCCATCGAAGAAACTTGGAATACTTCCAGAGATATTATTGTTTGAAAGATCTTAATATGCAAGATTTTTCAAAGCTTTAAAAGATGTAGGAATTTGACCTTGAAAAAGGTTTTCTACCATATATAGGCCCTCCAACATTAAACATTCACCGAGAGTGGCAGGTATATCTCCTATTCTCCTGTTAGTTTGTTATACGAAAGATCTAGTCCAGCCAAATGTTTCAAGCTCCCGATGTTTAATGGAAGTGGCCCATTGAACAGATTCCATGACAGATCAAGCCCAATACACTGGGAAGAAAACACATCGGGTATTACACCGCTAAGGCTGTTGTTAGCAAGGAACAATCGCTCTAAAGTAGAAATGTCAAACAATTGAGTAGGTATGCTTCCATCGGGCATATTATTATCTAAATGGATCGAGTTCTACTAATTGAGTAATGTTACTTAAGGATGTTGGAATTATTCCTGAGAAGTTGTTGATACCCAAATCTAGTTTGCCTAAATTCGAAAGCTCTCCGATTGATTCCAGAAGGGTCCCAGTTAATAAATTGCCAAACAATGAAAGTGTTATCATGTTCTCAAGTTTTCAATTTCATGGGGTACGCTTCCATATATGTGATTTCCGTACAGATACAGTCCCTCCATAGTGGTAGAGAGATTTACAATTGAATGGGGCAGCTCTCCCCTTAAGCCATTCTCGTTTAAAGCTAATGTCTTTAGATGGGTACAATTAGCCAAAGAATTGAAAAGGCTCCAGTCAGCGGACTGCATATTTTCTCCGAGTAGATTGTCACCCAGACTTATAATTTGAAGATTACGAAGGCTACCCAGATTGTTTGGTATAGGCCCTGTAATACTGTTCTCCTGGATATCAAACTTAACAAGATTGGACATATTAGCTATAAAGGGTGGAAGCGAGCCTGTAATTTGTTCCCTCCAACGAAGAATTTTTCCAGCTTAGAAAGGGTGAAGCCCAGATTTGATGGAAGCATTCCTTCTTAAATATTATTAATTAGATTAACACTAATGAGGCATGATATGTTGTAAAATGAAGGGGGGACCATACCCCTTTCTTAAATCAAGAAACTGTAATTTTGTGTGATGAGCGACTTCCAAAGGTATGCCCCCTACTAGATTATTTGTTCCTAAAAAGAGATAACGAAGATATGACGTATTCCCTATTGCATTCGGAATTGACCCAGTGAAATGATTCTTCCAAGATCAAGCAGAAGAAGCTTAGACCAAAAAGTAAATTCAGCAGGTAATTCTCCTTTTAGATCGTTGCCAAACATACTAATATCTCTTATATCTTCAGAACGACTCAAACTGAAGGGAAAACGACCTTGAAAATTATTCAAATTTAGATTGAGAATTTGTAGGCGAAACAGTGACCAATTTCATTCGGGATTGAGCCATGAAAGTTATTTTGCTCGAGATTTCCAATCTGAGGAGACAATGTACTGTCAAGTGCTGCGGGCTGAGGTTGAGTGCAGTTACCCTTTGTCGTCGGGAACTGCATTTAACGCCATTCCACTGGCAGAAGTGGATGGAATTGTTTCAAGAGTCTAGTGCACCCAATGGGTCATCTTTCACGAAAGCCTTAAAAGAAAGTAAAGCTTGATGATCAGTGTCATTGCTTGAAAATGCAAATACATAAATTTTTGATGGTGCTAATATCAGCAGAATAAAGAGAATTATAAATCGGAGTCATGGCTGCACAATCAAAAGGAGAAAATGGCAAGGAAAGTAGTGTTAGTGTACATTCATACAACAAAACGTAGTCCTTTTAACTAGTGCACAACTCCAGAAACGAAGACTTCATAAATTGTATGTTTAAGAAAAGTGAGGCGGCTCTCTTAAGAGAATGATTAATTGGAGAGAGATGAAAGTCATAATTGTATTATTTACATAGAAAAAGATGGGTGGTCTGTAGTCTCTTTTTATAATCATTATATATTCTTTTCTCCGCAGCACATTTGACATTAGTACTTCTATATGAAACATGATCTTATCATGTAACGGGGTGTAATAATTATACAATGAGTAATTATAATTTTACCAGCAGTAATGCACATCCTGCAATGTAGTGTTGTTTATTGGAATCAACAAATAGTGATTTTGCACTGAACCGAGATGATTCAAACTAATTTGATACAATAGTCACATTTTCATTTGTAGCAATAACTCTTAAGCTAAGGTGCAGAGTCTATTTGCAGGGGAAAGTGTTGAATATAATATAAGATCCATATGGGGCCTTCCACTAATACTTTAAGGTTTTAGATGGACTGGTTTTCAACATGGTATCAGAGCTCTGGTCGGGCGGGGTCTCAAGTTCGACTCCTGCCACCCCCAATATTCTCACAATTTATTATGGACACGAAGACAATTTATGCCCCAATGATGGACGCGCGTGATCCACTCTTCAACCCAAAAATGGGCTTTCGAGTGAGGGGGAGTGTTGAATATAATATAAGATCCATATGGGTGTTGATGGAGAGTTGTGTTTTCCGCAAAGCTACTTGAGTACTTTTAAAGGAGATGTTATACAGAAATTCGGAACTTGGCGTATGAACTTAGCTGACTTGGGCAAACTACTTCCACAATACAGTCAATATTCAAAAGATATCCAAAAGATGAATGCATCTAAAATTCTAAAGTTAAATTTTTAATGTTGGATAGTGCACATAAAGCAGAACACATGAAGAAACTTCTGTTTTTCTTGAACAGAGAGTGATTGCCAGCAACATGAAGAGGCGGGCCGGATGAATCAAATTCGAGAGAATGATAGACTTGACATTGTCTACCAAATTGCATTGCTTCCCACTTGACCCTCTCAAAGTGTCATTGACTCTATTCAAGGTTGCATCTTTTCTGAAGTCACATATTGCTAACGCACAAGGCTTGTCTTCAAGTCAGAGCTGGGACCAATTAGTATCCTCTGTGTCTTCCTGATCAATTCCCTTTGGAAACTGTACACTGATTCCAGCTGTCATGGAATGGTTTGATTTCTGGAAAACAATAAATAGCTAGCTTTGATCAAACTCTCGAAATCAGATTACGCTACATAGCTGGCCGCAAAGTACCAGCTGTTTTGTGACCCTTCAGATGCCATCAACACCAAGAATTTCTTTTCCATGCGTGTACTGAATTTCTCATTCAAACCAGCTAAATAATTTGGAACGACAGAACTTTTGGAATGGGTTTCAAATTTAGAACTATAACGTCCGCCATAAGTTCTTACAAGTATTTTTACTCAGAGAGTAAAACATAGTAGCAAATTTCCATAACATATATGTATTTAATTTTCATCAACTGATTCAACTACATACATATGTCCAGACTGTCCGGCACGCAGCATTCAACCAGCGAAAACAGGGCAATGCAAATAAATTCCTTTGTGAAAATGATAATAAAACAACTACTCACTCCCGACCAAAAAAAAACTACTCACTGAGTAAAGAACATAAGAAACTCCGCACAAAAACTCTGATAAGCCATAAATTGATTCTAAAAAATCTGCAATAGAATGATTTTTTAAAATTAAAGAATTGACTTCTTCTAGAGAAGAATAAATAGTCCTTTAAAAACAGATTACAAAATGATTAAAAATAATATGACATTACTTAAAAAAAATTATTAAAGAGGAAATTAATTATTGAAATTGGAACAAGAAAACATCTCCAGTCTCAGTCTCAGTTACACTACAATCCCGTGCTATAAGTCTAAGGAAATTATCTAGAACAAGAATACAATAACGCTAAAGAACTCAGTTGGCAAGTGCATTGCCATTTAAGTGAAATTAGGCTTAGTTGTTCAATCATCTTGGAGTAGCATGGACTATGCATGTTCAATCTTTATTCAAATTGACGATCCGGGTTCATTCGAATGCAATATGACAATATGATGATTACAAGGAGCTATGTTAAAGATACGAAATTGGATGAAGCTTTATTTATGTATCATCAAATTCTTGATATAAAGTTGAGCCAGAATTTTTTTGACATATCCATCTTCTGAAGGCCTGTGCTATATTACACGATGTTGAGAAAGGTTTACAGATTCATGGGAACGTATTCAAGTTTGTATTTGATGAAGATCTGTTTGAATATAATATTTTAATAAATAAGCTGTAGCTGAAGTCAATTATCGCTTTTGATGTGGAGTGTGACCGTTTGAGTAGATAGCAGAAATAGCTTTAGACAGACTGATGCAAAAAGGAACAAAAACTGTGGTGGTGCGTTGATTATCCACCAAATAAAACAAGTAAGGTGCTTACTACAGACTAATCAATGTAGAGCATGTAACGAGATGAATAAAGCAAACATCTGGATGAAGGCTTTGTCCTAAGTAAATCTATCTTTTTCATACCACCCCATATTTTTTCATCAATCATCCCAGATGGCCAGCCACAACTAATAAGAATGTTATAGTGATAATTAAATTATTGAAATAAGCGAAAACTAGAATTAAATTCATACCTTCTTAGGCTTCTGTAGTGCAGTAAATTACCCTTGCAAATATAGCAAATAGAACTTGATAAATTAAGTCGAAAATCGTGAAGGGTGATATATTAGCACATAATTTAGCAAAAAAAAGAAAGGAAGATAAAAAGTCTAAGCGTATTTAACAATGAAACTTAATTACAATATATTAAGCAAGGTCTATGTAACTTATAGATTGAAACATACAAATATAAATGGATAGAAGTATGGGAAGTACATAGGTACACATTCTTCCTTGTCATTCTAAACCATGTTACTGAATGCACTGCAGAAGTTTGACCCTTGCCACATGTAACGATGTAATAGCAATACTAATGTCAATGCGTTTTTGTGGAGTCTCTCCGGAACATAATATCCCCACTTCAAATATTGACGCCAGACATTCCTCCATGAGAACCCTTATGTGTGATTGATTTACATTCGAGCCATGTTCTTCTTGATCTAGTATAATCCGTGGATCAACAATGTCCATCACTCTTTGCGGGAGCGCCTTCCTCACATAGTCATGAAGATCCTTGTCATTGTTCGTTAATATGTTGCTTTCTGTAGGCCGCTTCCCGGAAAACATTTCTAATAGAAGAATTCCATAACTATACACATCTCCCTGTGCAGATATCTCCCCACTCATTCCATATTCTGCACAACTAAAGGGTTTATATAATTGGCAAATAAAAACACTTTTTCATATATGATACTCCTCTGTCTGAAAGTCTCCGGTAATTAAGCAAAATATAGTAATCGATTAACGTAATATTTAAAGCAGTACTGAATATTGATATAAAACAATATGAAAAGTCACCTGGTGGAACGTATCCAACTGTTCCACGTACGCCAGTTGAACTCATTTGTGCCTGATTAATATCACTTGTAGCAAAAGAAAACCTCGCCAAACCAAAATCACCAATATGAGCAACAAAATCCTCGTCAAGAAGAATGTTACTTGGCTTTATGTCTGAATGAATGATACTTGTATGACTATGATGATGTAGATAATCAACTCCTAGTGCAACATCAATGGCAATATTTAGTCTTTGGAGTAGAGTTAAATTTCTTTCATTTCCTTGATGATGATGACTTGGATGCAACCAGCTATCCAAACTCCCATTAGTCATGAGCTCAAAAACCAATGCCTTGAAGTCATTTCCCTTGTAATCAATGCTAGAGCATGCTGTGATGATTCTGATAAGATTCCGATGACGAATGTTCCTCAACGTTTCACACTCTGCCAAAAAACTCTTGTTGGCTCCACGAACTTCAACATTTAGTACTTTCACAGCAACTATAAGTTCCAGTGATTCGAGAACTCCTCTATAAACAGAACCATATCTTCATTCACCATTGTTTGGAGAAAATCCATTTGTAGCGAGTAAAAGGTCTTGGTATGAAAGTTTGGGATATTGGCTACCCTTTAACACTGGAATGAGGTCCTTCGACTTCCTGTAATTCAGACGTCGATAGAAAATCAAAGCAAGACATGCTAACAACATACTGAGGTTTACAAGGACTAGGATGAGTATCATTCTACTGGATATTAATGCTTTTTTCTTATTCATCGATACTTTTACAGGACAAGCAGGTAAATGCAGTGCTTGAATACCTCCACAAAGCTCCAAATTTCCAGTGATTGAAAAAGCACTAGAGTTTGAAAAGAGACCTTTTTTTGACACTTGTCCTCCAAGCTTGTTGTGCGACAGGTTGAGAAATATCATTGGAAACCCATCGAAAAAAGTTGGAATACTCCCCGAGATATTATTGTTTGAAAGATCTAAAAATGCAAGATTTTTCAATGCTTTGAAAGAGGATGGAATTTTACCTTGAAAATGGTTTCCTACTATATAGAGCTCCTCCAACATCAAACATCCATCAAGGGTAGCAGGTATATCTCCTGTGAGTTTGTTATACGAAAGATCAAGTTGAACTAATTGTTTGAAGGTACCAATGTTGGATGGAAGTGGGCCGGTGAATAGATTGTTGGACAAATTAAGGTATAGACAATGGGAAGAAAACACATTTTCATCAGGTATTACATGGCTAAGCTTGTTATTAGCAAAGTGCAAATGCTCTAAAGTTGAGATGTTAAACAATTGAGTAGGTAGGCTTCCTTGGAGCTTATTATTCTCCAAATAGAGACCAACTAATTGACTAAAGTTGCCGATGGAAGTTGGAATTGATCCTGAAATGTTGTTTTTACTCAAATCTAGTTCTCCTAATGTTGATAGCTCTCCAACTGATCCTGGAATGGTCCCTTTTAACAAATTGTCACTCAAATCTAGTACTCTCAGGTTCACAAGTTTTCCAATTTCACGAGGTATGCTTCCGTATATGTGGTTTCTGTACAGATATAGTTCCTCCATACTGGTGGAGAGATTTACAATTGAACTCGGGAGCTGCCCTCTTAAATTACTCCAGTCTAAGCCCAATTCCTTTAGGTGTGTACAATTGACCAAAGAATTGAAGAAGCTCAAGTCATCGGGCTGCATATTCTCTCCAAGTGGATTATAACCCAGATCTAGGGATTGAAGATTAGTAAGGCTACCCAAATTATTTGGTATAGGCCCAGTAATATTGTTTCCTGGTATATCAAGTATAACTAAATTGGATGCATTAACTATTGATGGTGGAAGCGGGCCCGAAAATTTGTTTAATCCAACATAGAACTTTTGCAGCATAGGAAGGGTGAAACCCAAATATGTTGGAAGCGTTCCTTCTAGCTCATTCTGGGTAAGAGGAAGGAATTGTTGTAAAGTTGTAGGGGAACCATACCAGACAACTTGTTTGATGACAGATCAAGAGTCTCTAATTTTGCTGACAAATCAAAAGGTATCCTCCCCACTAGATTATTATCAGCTATATAAAGTAAACGCAGAGATGAATTACCACTCTCCGGTGGAATTGATCCGGTAAAATGATTTAGTCCAAGATCAAACATATCAAGCTTAGACCAAGAAGAAAAATCAGTGGGTAGTTCCCCATGAAGATCGTTGGAATACATACTGATATTTCTAATATCTACACAGTGACTTAAATTGACAGGAAATACTCCTTCAAAAGAATTGAAGTCCAGATAAAGATATTGTAGGCGGACCAGTCGACCAATTTCATTCGGGATTCTCCCCCTTAGATTGTTACCACCTAGATAATGATGACGAAGCAATGATATATTCCCTATTGATGGTGGAAGTAATCCACTAAAATGATTGATTGCAAGAGAAAACACATCAAGCTTAGACCAAGAAGCAAAGTCAATTGCTAATTCTCCTTCAAGGTGGTTGTTCTGCAAATTGATCAATCTGATATCTATACAACAATTCAAATTTTCAGGAAATCTGCCTTCAAACGAGTTGCTCCCCAGAGAAAGATTTTGTAGGCGAAACAGTCGGCCAATTTCATTTGGGATTGGGCCATGAAAGCTGTTTTGGTCAAGGTAAGTACCCCTGAGAAAGGAGAGATTTCCAATGTGAGGTGATAGTGTTCCTACCAAGTGTAGTGAGGAGAGGTTAAGTACTGTTACCCTCTGTCGGCTGCACTTTACGCCTGTCCAATGACAGAATTGGATGGAACTATTCCAAGAGTCTAGCACACGTAACGGGTCATCTGTTATTGAATATTTGAAAGAAAGCAAAGCTTGTTCATCAGTGACATTGCTTGAAAATGAATATACGGATGTTGTTGAGGTTTCGAATACAAGAATGAAGAGAATGTTAAATTGTAAAAAGTTGAAAATCATGGTGGAAGGATTAAGAAGAGAAAATGCTGCAGTGGTTAAGTATTTCTGTTTTATCCAGCAAATTGCTTTATAAGGTCAAGCAGGTTTAGCCAAATAGTCATGAATGATGGCTACAAGTGGTTAAGTAATTAATTGTTATAGCCTGACACGATTTTTGCTTTATGTATTATCTTTCCAACTAGATATATATGCTTCTTATCTTGGTATCCAGTTCATTTCATGAACAAGTCTGACATGTTTTAATTAATATATTTCTCACGTGTTAAACACAAATATTTAAGTTCCCAAATGGAACAAAGGTTGGCTTTATTTCATTCAGTACGACATTAGAGGCATTATGAAAAGCCTATGAGATGAGAAACAATGTACCATGTTATGCAAATGAGGACTTCTCAAGATTCTGGTATTCATACCACTGAGGTCACCAATACAACTTGACACATTTTCCAAATATGCTTGTGCGTCCTGAACAGCTGTGGAAGGGTGGGTAAGCGATATTAAACGACTATTGAGCCAGTCGGTTACTAATAAGATAGCATTCTTAACTTGAGATTAGGTAAACGATTTTGAAATCTACGTATATTTACATTCACACTTCTATTTTTCTGGTATAGAGAGTGGCTGCTACAGACATTGATAGGCTGATGTGCCATAGTAACCACTTGCTGATATGAAACTATAGAATGCACAGTGAACTAATTATAAGAAAATCATTGAAACAATAAGCAAGTTCATATATTATATGGAAAACAAGAAATTCACCAACCATTTTTCCGTATATTACAGTTTTCATTACCGGATAGCAAGGATGGAGGATGAATGAGCTGGAATATTGGTCAAGTTGCAGCAAATTAATCAATTATTATGTTTTGTCTCCAGCCAAAGAGCCAAGACTGGTGGAAATTAATTAATCAATTATTAAGTTTAGTGATTGGGAGGAGTTTTTTTCACACATGACACAACTATTTAGTCACCCAGTATGTAAACAAAGACTAGTGTCAGGGGTACAAAATTAGGTACTCCCTCCATTCCTTTTTGTTAGTCGTTTTACAGAAGTTTACAAGAACCAAGGAAGCCTAAATGATACACTACAATCAATATATGTTGCAATTTTCACTACAAGAAAAACCAATT
The DNA here is from genome assembly GCA_003724115.2 of Anethum foeniculum. NCBI lineage: Eukaryota > Viridiplantae > Streptophyta > Magnoliopsida > Apiales > Apiaceae > Anethum > Anethum foeniculum. Next base: position 13,697 of record PHNY01204399.1, on the reverse strand, counting down.
TTGACAACAGAAAATGTGTTGGAATATCAAGGAAATCCGTTGGAATTGTAGCATGCCAACGGAATTACCATATAATCCATCCTTTGGAGTAATCTTGGTCGGGAAGTGGCTACCAACACAATTTTTTCGTTAGTAAACTTAACAACGGAATAGAAACCGACTAACAACAGAAATCTTATTTCTGAAATAACAAAGATACAACAGATTATTTCGTTAGTATCTTAGCAACCATATGCCATTGAAATTCCCGTCATTAAATTTAGTAACAATTACCAACATATGGCTGTTACTGTTGTTAACACTTTTGTAATAACACTCTAGTAACAATATTACCAATGGCATACAAACCTCATATCAGTGATTTTATTTTTATTTTTCATAACCTGAACATTTTGACATAATTAACAAAAGATCACAAAAGGAGTACAACAAACGGAGTACAGACATAATCCAAATTTAAAATGGTACTAAGAGTAGCATTTCATTAATAAGTAATTATCACTACACAAGTGAGCAAAATATTGAATATTAGCGTATTAGTAACACATTCTTTAAAAAGATTAAAAATAAAGCATCTAGTTCATAAACAATAAAATTATGGGTTCAAACATTTAATTAAAGCATAATTAAATAACTAGTAATATTAATACAGGATAACTAACCTTATTAGCGAATAGATGATGGTAAGTGTGATACTCTTAATTTGCTAAAATATTGTGTAAGAAATCAGCTGCAGCATCCTTGTCGGAGAGAAGAAAAAGAAAGAAGAATTTTAGAAAAATGAAGAATTTGAAAAACACAGGGGAAGTGCAGAGTATTTACGGAGATGGTTGGCATTAAATTAAAAGCTCATCTACCAAGGGGTTGCCAACAGAAATAATTCTAACCGATCTACAATTGTAACAGGGTACAAATCTTTAATGTATTAGCAATGAACTACTTAAGGAAGGAACTCAAACAAGTATCATTGTTACTGGGCCAGTTAACCCAAGAGTGGGGAATGATTATTTTAAATAATTCCATAAATACACAGGTGGCAGAGTTATATATCATGGGAGGCTCAAACAATATAATACTAAAGATATTCTGTTGGATTCATATCCTTGGGTGGAGAGTTTATTTTTTATTCGTTTGTTGGAAAAGTAGCAGCAACAATCATGGTTTGATAGAGATTCTAGCAAGGTTTGGAGTGTCAAGACGGGAGAGCCACCTATTTGGTTCCTCCCAGGTGCATGCGGGCTCTATCCCTTACATAGACATTATTTTATTCACCCATTCACGCATCTATTCTATCTCCCGTTCATGCACTTATTTTAATTATTTCAAAACCCCATGCAAATAAAATATTTTTTGAACTCCTCTCCTCACACATATAAAGCATGGTGCCCGGTGGTTTTTTAGTTCACCACAATCTTCTGTTTACCACTTCTAAAATACAACACTACAGAGCTCTCCAAACCCTAACCATAAACCGTGTCTGGCTCCCTCCTCCAGTTGGTTTTGCCAAAATCAATATCTTTGAAGCGGTTCCAGAATTTCCTCTAGACAACGGAAATGAAAATGGTGTTGCAATAATCATCCGTGATCATAATGGGTTCTTAATCTGGGGTACTATGGGTCCTGTACATGGCCTCACTCACTTCCAAACTCAACTCTGGGCTGTTCATGTAGGCATGAAAGAAGCATACGCACGAGGAAGGAACGATGTACTTGTTGAAACTGAGCATGAGGAATCCTTTCGCATCCTCAAGAGGCAAAACTTTGAAGAGGCTTCTCAAGAAGGCTTGGTGGAGGCTATCCAAGCGATCAATGCATGCAATTCTCTCTTCCCCTCGGACTATGATCCTATATGCAAGGTGTACACTATTAGTGAAGAGAGAAACCATGTAGTAAGGTTCGCTGCAGAATATGGCATGCTTAACCTCAATGGTCTAGTCAACATTGACTACTCCTTTCTGGCTTTACGGGACCTGCTGGATAGAGACATTGGCTGGGGGCCTAATATCCCGGCTTTCCAGGTGCAACAGGATTATGGTGATGGCGAAATAATTCAAGGGGAACGGCCAAAAAAGAGGAAGAGAGCAGTCTTAGAAGAGGAATATTTTGAAGCTCTGATTAAGCTTACTGAAAGAGTATCGTATCTAGAGAATTTGTTGGACTCACAGTTGAATTTTATGGGTGCAAAAGAAGAAGCCTTCTCCTTCAAAGCCGATCCAGTGTTTGCTCTTAAAGCAGTACAAAAACAACACGCACTCAAAATCAATGAAGGAGCAAAAGTTGATTCCGCATTACCGAACTCAAGTAGGCCTTCAGTACCTAAAGAAGTGCCTAAGTATAACAAATGTAAAGGAAAAATTGAGGAGGTTGTCCCGGTAGTTCATAAAGGATCATCTTCTGAACTTGTGGTAGGACGAACTGAATAGAAAGCTATATCCATGGATGGCTTAGATGGTGGTGGGCTGTTGTTAGGCGATATGGGAGCTAAGGAGAAGAAACTAAGCATCAATGACAGTTTCTTAGAAGCCTCCCCTTCCATGGTTGCACAAAAGGCTGACAGTGAAATGTGGGATTACATGTATAACTCTATCCTCAATATGGTATACCCCCCTATCCACAGTGAAGAACTCTTGGGAGTTGAGGAAGCACTCCTGGAAATAGCAATATTTGAAGAAATTAAGATGAAGCAGGATGAAGACTCGAAAATAGCTCATCTCGCAGAACCAAGAAATGGAGGCAATTAGTGGAGTCTGATAATCTCTATGTTCTTGTTAGGTTTATGGGGCAGTCTCCCTTATGGAGCAATTTTTAATTTAGCCCTTTTACTACTTATGGTAGTTTAGTAGTATCTCTAATTAAGTATCCTAGTATTTTTGGGCTGGTTCTCTAAGTGGGTTTTTCACAACATTTCTTGTAATCGTTTGATGCATTAATTTAATATTGCAGCCTTTCAAAAAAAAAAAAACAATGAACTAGTTAACAGAATTACCAACGGTTATATGTTCGTTAGTACACCGTTGTTAATTCCTTGGTAAAATATTGTAATTTCGCTACAAGCCTGTTAGTAGTTTTTCGTTGGAAGTCTATTGGGATTATCGTTGGTAATGTTGGGCGGGAAATTTTTGCGCCTATTGTTGCCAAGGAAAAAGTCCGTTGGTAGAGCTCTGCTGGGGACGTATTGGAAAACTGTTATTATAGTATTGTGATACAATATATATATAAGATGATTTTATTCTCATATTTATTGTGTTTTGCACTGATTTGGATTTTTATTTAATAGATTTAATATTTTATTGTAGGATACAAGGAATTTCTAGACTTCGAAGAAGTTGGAGCAAAAAGTCCTATTTTGTAGTGAAAATAGAAAAAATTTCGTATTATTAGGCTACACAGGCTGAAAATATTGTTTGGGTCATATCTTGAGTTCCAGAAGTACAATTCTGATGATCTTACAGCCTACGCAAAGCTTACGGAATTATTTTTAATTCAGTGATGGTCCAATAAGGAGAATTCAATCGGAGCAGCCCAGAAACTGCAGTGAACAGACAGCTACGAATTTTTATTAAAGAATCATTCTTGGCTTAGAAGTCTCACTTGTAATTCTATTAGAATAATATAATACTTGTATTATTAAAGTAGACATCAAATTATAATTAGTTTGAGACCTACATATTATTGGGAGACTAGAGTAGAATAGAGTTAGGGTTTATATATAGAGAAGCCATGTATTTTTATCTTGTGACAGAAGTGAAGATTTCAGGTTTTCTTATCTAAATTTCTTCTTTGTTCTTATTAGTTTAGTTATGTTCCATTATTTTATTAGTTGTTTTTCTTGTTTAATTATTAGCGAGTAGTTGTTCTAGGGAATAAAAATGGAAGCCATGTTTGCACTTTAGCTTAAAAGCCGATTATTGTATAAGCAA
>PHNY01204380.1:661-13853 GCA_003724115.2 Anethum foeniculum | reverse complement strand
TTTTTTTCGGGTTTCGGGTTCGGATCGGGTTTGGATCGGGTTTCGGATCGGTATACCTAAAATCCAAATCCAAATCCAAAAATTTTCGGGTTTAAAAATTAAATCCATATCCAAATCCAAAAAATCGGGTTCGGTAAATCCAAAATTTCGGGTTTCAGACCGGGTATCCGTCGGATCGGATTATTTTGTCATGCCTAAACATTAGCAGGGAAAACTCATACAGATAAAATGATATTGTCAAAATTACAGATGCAAACTGTCGGGCCTACTTTCTTGCTGTTAATGTGTTGCAAGGACATTTTTTATTGCTGCATATATGATTTAACTTTGCTACATATATTTTTCTTATTGTTTGAAATTTGCTGCATCAGGAGAATCCGAAGTACGGGAAATACATAAATAAAGATTTTTCGCTGTACATGCAGTATTATGATACATTGTTTGGTGATATTGTTGCAACTAATGAAAGGGCAAGAACATCGAACACATATTCTGCAGTGAATCTTGAAGTGAGAGAGGAGTTCACCGAGGTTCTAGGTGATGATGATGATGATGGAAAGGAAGGCAGCGGTGATAGCGATGACAACAACACTGAAGCATCACCAAATTTATTTCCATCATCTTCTCTTAAATCTGGCAGGAGCAGTGGTTCCAAAAGGAAGAAATCTGGAGCTCAATATGTGAGGAAGGGTCTTGATGACTTGGTAGCTGCAATGTCTTGTAAGAGTACCCAAACAACTGCTACTACTGAAGATACCAGTTTGAATGAGGCAGTTGATATCCTTGATGCAATGGAACAGGTTGAGTGTGGTACTGATTTGTACTATTATGCCAGGCGATATCTCCTTGACAAAGGAAATAGGACCCTTTTTTTAAAGGCGCACAATGATAACATACACTATGGTGAGCTTATGTATAACTTCACATGGGCAGGAAAACAACAGGGTGGGCAGTGAATTGTCCACAAATCTTTCAAAAACACTACTTTCCTGATAATTTGTATTTTAACATGTAATGATTGTTGTATCTTTATTGGTTGGTGTGTATGATGAGCATAGATAGGATAAGATTTTATGACTGGTACTATCCTGTCTACTTTTTAAATTATGTACTAGTTGTATCTTTATATACTACTTGTTGTATGAATTATTCAATTTCAAATTTATTTGCACATGTCTACAGTATATGCAATAGTGTAATCTTTGTAAATTGTTATGAATTATTAGCTGGGATGAATCACATGCCAACAGTATTATTGTTCTATATATATGAACTTCAACTGCATCAAATATCAAGCACTCCAAGGCGATATCACAACCTTCACAGTAAGGCATTCATTACTATGGATCCTTTCAACACACAAAATTATAATTCTTTTGAGGATTTTAATCCTTTTGAGGAATTTGGGCGGGATTCTAATGCTTCTTCTGGTCAATATACTAACACAAATTTTCAAGGCGGACAGTCATCGTATGATCCATTTGGCCAGTATTCCAATACAAATAATCAATTTGGTCAATCTTCCAATGATGCCTTTGGTAATTCTTCTAACGCATATAATGTTTTCGCTTTTTCTTCTAATGCATATAATGCTTTCGCTAATTCTTCTAATGCATATAATGCTTTCGCTAATTCTTCAAATGAGTTTAATGCTCTCGATAATTCATCGACTGGTATTGCGTATAATGCTTTTGGTAATGCATGGAATGGAATTCCAGAAGAAGATGCAGAAGAAAGTGAAGACAATTTACTCGAGTGGCAAGTTGTATGTACTGCTGCAGCATACACTTTGGTCTATTACTATAACACATTTATACACATGGAATCGTGTCGCACTTCAATTCGTACAGGAAATAAATTAATAAATGAAATATTAGAAGGAAACGAAACTCGGTGTTATCAAGATTTTCGTTGGTTCCGACGCGTGGAATGACTGCATACGAGGAGGTTGGTATATTTCTAATGACGGTTGCTCATGGGACAGGAAACCGTTTGATGCAAGAAATGTTTAATCACTCGGGTGAGACAATTAGTCGACATTTTCATTCTGTTTTGGAAGCAATATGTAGAATGGCAAAAGATATCATCATTCCAGCATCAAATTATAATACTAAAGCTGGATACCATAAACCTCAACACAGTCAATATTATCCACATTTTAAAGTAAGTTTAATTACATGTACATTTTTTGAAATAATTATTTATTTTAAATTTGTATTTTTATAATATTTTTTATTTAAATTACAGAATGCTATCAGAGCTATTGATGGCATACATATTAAATGTCGGATACATGAATTAGAGCGTACACCTTATTTTGACCGTAAAGGATATGCCACACAAAATATTCTTGCCGTCTGTGATTTTAACATGTGTTTTACTTTTGCCTGGGCAGGATGGGAAGGCGGCACACACGATAGTCACATTTTAACAGAGGCTAAATCTAGAAGAGAACTTAATTTTTCACATCCAACTGGAAATAAATTTTATCTTGTAGATGCAGGATATCCACACAAAAAAGGATATATGGCTCCGTACAAAGGTGCAAGAATAAGATATCACATTCAAGATTTTCGTCGGAGTAATGGTACTGCACGTGCACCTCGAAATGCAAAAGAAAGATTTAATCATTTACATTCTTCGTGTCGAATGGTTATCGAACGAACATTAGAGTTTGGAAAGCTAGATTTGCTAAAACCAGCGTATTCAATAGATACGCAAACCGACATCGTTTTGGCTACGATGACAGTTCACAATTATATTCGAAAGTCAAATACTGAAATATAGTGCGTTTCAAGCTGCTAAAAGTGAAACTTACATTCCTGAAAATTCTACTACGACAACTAATAATAGGGATGGAGATCCTGAAACAGATGGTGACACTGATAATATGTGGATTGCAAAACGTGATGAGATTGCTGCTCATATTACATAAATGTTGTACTTTTACTTTATCTTTTCATTTGTAGTAATTTGTATTTCAATATTTATGTTTTAAATTTTTTAGTTTCGAATTTTCTATTTATGTATTCAATTATTCTATTAATTTTTTTTAAAAAAAATTTAGAAAAATTATAACTTATAAGTCATGTTTACCAAACACTTCAACAACTTATAAGTAACTTATAAGTAAAATTATCCAAACGCCTAAATAACTTATAAATTACAATGTTCATATCATTTATACGACACTTTTCAACTTTAATTCATAAGTTAAATTTTTTAAAAAATCGCAAACGGTCCCATTGTACAATTTGATTAAGGAATTACTATAATTTTATCATTAAAATACCCCACGTACTCTACAATTTCGGCTTTTTTTTTTCTTTTATAATTTTAGGGAGCTTGTTTTGTACTCTAACCAAAAAAAACATGTGTACGGATGGGCGGCAAAAAGCAAGAAGGCGGTAAAATGAAAAAATTTGAAAAGCCCCCAATCTTTTATATTTCACACTCCCTCTCCATCTACAGTCTATACATACATGATACATACACACATTTCGCCAATCTCACCCCAATTCAATTCATTTTCTCTCTAAATCTATACATACAATAATCACATATACATACAACATGGATTCATCTTCACACTTAGAGAAAATGGGCCGTGAACTCAAATGCCCCATCTGGTATCTATTATATACAATTTTGTATATTTTAACATTAATTAATTTCTAGATTTTTGATTTTATTTTTTGTTTGTGCAGCTTAAGCCTACTTGATTCTGCTGTCTCACTCACTTGTAATCATGTCTTTTGCAAGTATGTATGTATGTTTTTTTTTAAAAAAAAAAATATTAATTGGCCTTTTTGATTTTTCGATTTTACGGGATCCTTATGTTTGATTGTTTTGTAGTGTGTGTATTCGAAAGTCGATGAGAGCGGCTTCAGATTGTCCAGTTTGTAAGGTTCCTTATCGGCGTAGAGGTATGTTAGGGTTTTAGTAGTCGTATATGTAATTTGCATTAAGGTGTTTGATGATTTGCTTAATTGTTATTGTTTGTGTTTTTGATGTAAAATGTTTCGGTGTGATGAGTGGGGATTGTTTACGGAACTGAATTTGAAGTTTTGGGGATTAAACGTCGAGAATTTTTACTAGTTAATGTTTTTATCAAAATTAATTGTTTAAGGATGTTTAAATATTAAGGAGGGAAAATTTGTTTAGTTTTTGGTTTTGTTTGGAGTAAAAACGTGTTAATTTAGGGATTATGTTTGGCTGGTTGGAAGGTGGGTTCAAGTGTCGATGTGAAATTTATGTTTTATTTGTGATTTATGTAGGGGAAATTTGTTTAGTTTTTGGTTAGTTTTGGAGTAAAAACGTGTTAATTTAACGATTACATTTGGCTGGTTGGAAGGTGGGTTTAAGTGTCGATGTGAAATTTATGTTTTATTTGTGATTTATGTGCATATCTGTATATGTGTAAGATGTTAAGTGGCATGTTGCTGTTTGTATAGTTATCTCATAGTTTGGTGTTACTTATTTAAAATGCAGAGGTTCGTCCTGCTCCACACATGGATAACTTGGTGAATATTTACAAGAGTATGGAAATTGCTTCTGGTGCCAACATCTTTGTCAGCCAATCTGTACCTTCGAAAAAGTTGTCTGGTAATCAACTACTTGAAATGAAAGTTTGCCTTTTATTTTAATATGTGATTGGTGCACTTGGAATTCCTGGTATTCCAGTTTATGTCCTTTAGATTATTGTGCTACTTACTAATATTATCTCATTTTAAGCTAGGAAGATGATCAAGCTATCATCTGTAATGGATTAATGCCTGTGATATTTTTATTGTTGCTACAATTTAAAAATCTATTTAAGTTAAAAAAAATCAATAGCTTATGTTATTCTATAAAGGGTTATGGGGTGAATAAGCCCATGTGTTTTGGACTTTTGGTTGAGGAAGTTAATAAACCCTTATACTTTAAAATGGTTCAAATACACCCTTAATATTTTATATAGTAGTTCAATATAACCCCTCAAAGTTATATCTTGTTAACCATGATTAAAAAAAATGATAAAGTTAGATTGTGTGACGAAAAAATACTTTGTGCTTTGGATTTTGTAGTCAATACGAAATGTATGAAAAGTAAAAAGAAATTCTTACAGTTAACGATATTTTAATATTTTTTCAGTATTTTTTTATATTAAATTTTAAGATTGTATAATATGATTAAATTACATCTACAAATTTATATCATGATATTTATAAGAATTTAATTTTCTGTCGGGTAAAGACTGTATACACTAATTTGATAGTAATGATAATCATGATTATGATGATGGTAATTTAACTAGAGGGGATATTTTGAACCACCATTTCAAATATTAAGGAGTTATTTGACCCATTTTAAAATTTAAAGTATAGGGGCTTATTTGCTCTTACACCTAAAGTACAGGGTGATACTTAACCCTTCTATAAATGTTGAAGCAGCTAGTCAATCTTGTGATCCTTTTCCTCACATGAATGAAGTTTAAATGCTATGCAAATCTTATGTACTCCTGTTATAAATTGTATTACATGTGTTGCTGTTGAAACGTCCTGCAGCATGTTTACAGTAGATAAATAACTAGATATCTGTCTAGGATCAGAATTCTTGTTATATTCAAAGTACCAAAATTAACTTTTGATTTCAAGTCTTTGTGCATTATATACACATTTAATAATTAACATATTTTTTTACTGAAAAGGCGAAGAGAACCAACCTGAAACTGATGACGAGCTAGGTGAAAAAGGCCAAACGTGCATCAAGCAAAAGGGTCCAGTGAATCAGAGAAAGCTCAAAGGAAACAGGTCAAAAGGGTACTCAAATAAAACTTCTAGTTCAGATACTATGAGACCTTCATTTCCGACAAAAAAAAGGATTCAAGTGCCCCAACATCCTACTCCAGAGACTTCAACGCAGCCTAAGAGGCTGGAAATTAGTTTAGGGAAACAAACAACAATTGAACCTCAGAGAGGTGCAGTTGTAAGGGAGGACGTGCCTCATTTAGACAAGAAAGATAATCCGGATCTCTGTCCATTTTTTTGGTTACAAAATGAAGAGGATGCAGAAAAATGTACGTTAAATACAGTTGAGGACACGGTCATGGATACACCTCCAGATATTCCAAGTTTTAGTGACCTTAAGGACGCTGATGATGAGTTGCAGTGTAATATGGCTTCTAAAGTAAGTACTGATTTTGTTCAACTATAAATAAATGAGGCTATAGTGGTAGATCATGTCACTATCCATTGGTATTCTTCTAATCAAAACACAACAAGTGTCTATACATGTACTTGTTTAAATATGGGGCAGTGTTAATTTTAGAATTACTGTATGCACATTTAGGTTAATGAGGAACATGCAATGCCACTAACAGTTCTCCTCATCATAAGTTGCACCCCGGAATAATTAAGATCACCTTGTATTTTTTCCCTTCTTGTTGCTTATACTTAGCTGAAGCAGTATTAACAACAAATCAAGTGCACCTCATACGATGAAGAAAAAATATTCAATTTAATACATACACATATTCATACACATGCATACACAAATACGTACGAGACACAAAATGGATGGCAAGGAGAGAATGAATTTTACATCTATTTTTTTGTCAAAAAAAATAAAATAATTTTACATCTATTTAAATATTTTCTCATATGAGAATTTAACTTAATTTGTGATGTGAATTTGATTTTTTTTACAGAATGGGCTGTCAGTTACCTCTCATAATGCTGACTTTTTTGATAGTGAGATGTTTGAGTGGACACAAAGAGCTTGTTCTCCTGAGTTGTGTTCAAGTCCCATGAAAACGCAGGTAGTACTTTTACCCAAAATAGGTTAATCAATAATTATCTATAGAAAGTCTGTATGTTTTATCATATGCTCTTTTTATACTTTGTTTTAGATGCTTTACTTTTCCACCTGGTTCTAAGCATAGCAACTAAATGTAGGTTGAAGAAACTGACCGGCACAATGAAATGGAAGAAAAAACTACAGCTGAAGACATAGTTAAAAATATGGACGATGAACCTAATAATGCAGCAATCATGAATTCTCGAAGGTGCGCAAATCACATAATAAATGACAGGGCTGCTTTGGCTTTCTCTGATGTGGACCATGCTGGCAATAATGCAAAAGTCAGAAGACATAAAAAGAGAAGCAAGAAAGCACGCAAATGCAATCAAATTAAGCGAGCAGAGCTGATGGAGGGTAATAATGTGCTTACAGATGTAGCTGAGTATAGTAGTCAAACGGAAAAGGTTTATAATACAGGCAACCATGCTATCTTATCGCATGCGGAGGAAAAGTCCAACATAAAAGCCAAAAAGGCTTGTCCTTCTCGAAAGGGGGTAAAATCTTTAAACAAGAATAGTAGCCACATGCTTGTTGTTGACTTGTTTCCTTCAGTAGATGATAACGATGGCAGCAGTGAGAGCATACGAAATAAGCAAAGAAAGAGAGAAATGCAAACTTGTATTGATTTTAAGGAGTTAGCTGAGCACAATAGTGAAAATCAAAATCTGGATAAGGTAAGCGATTCGATCAACAGATTGAATTCGTGCAAACCCAAAAGAGGAAGAGAAAAAGTTTATCGGGATCCTGGTGCCACAAAGACATTTTCCGAGAATGCCTGTAATTTGATGGAGGGGGTAGAGCCTATGCAACTGGCAGATGAGAGCATGTGTGCTGTTGATGTGTTTGTTCCGCTAAATGACAAAGAAGGCATTAGAAGCCAGAAATCAAAAAGCTCTGGCAAACATAGTACCAAAAACTCTCAACATAAAAGAAATCACAATAGAATGTCAAAACTTTCAGAACCAACTGCTGATTCAGATGCCATAGTTCATCAAAAAGTCACTGCTTTGGGTCCAGATGGTGGAAAAAGATCTTCTAGGAGTATGATAGACTCTAAAATCCGTGAACAACTGAACTATTCTCAGGTGAACTTTAATCCAGCTGATGATCCTACGCTTATAGCACCTAATGATTGCCAATTTATTCATGCAAAGAAAACTCAACTGTCTGGGAAGCTTTCTGATGATTCGCCAAAAATGAATAATAGCCTTTTGAGCATAAGTGGAACCTTACGCAAATGTGAGAAAAGGCCTAATAATATTCAGTGTTCGTTTTGTCATTCTGTGGAAGACTCAGAGGTTTATTGTTTTGCCTACCTTTTACTCTTACATATTTTCCCTATGCTTTATTCATTAGTGTTCAAATTAATAATAAGAATATCCATTGCCAACTATGCAGGCATCAGGAGTCATGGTACACTACCTCAACGGCAAACCTGTGAAAGTTGGTTGTAGTGAAGTAGGAAATGTCATACATGTGCACCGCAACTGTGCAGAATGGTATAGTGTAAATACATATGCAAAAAATATATCGACCTTTCTTATCAGTATCTCATGGTCTCAAAAGCGCTTGATAATTGCCTTTTACATAGAAAGGCTGAATATGTACATCCAATTCTCATGCTATCTGCTGTTCTCTCTAATACATACGAATCACACAGTGATAAACTTTTATATTCTAATGTTTTACTGAATCTACTGTAATTTATAATTTGAACTCCATTTGCAGGGCTCCTAATGTCTATTTTGAAGATGATGTTGCAATTAACCTAGTAGCGGAAGTGGCAAGAAGTAGAAGAATAAAATGTGGTTGTTGTGGACTAAAAGGGGCAGCCCTTGGGTGCTATGAAAAGAGTTGTCGCAGAAGCTTTCATGTTCCTTGTGCAAAGTTAACTCCACAATGTCGATGGGATAATGTATGTCTTTGCTAGATTGAATTTGGTGAGAAATGTTTTCAAAAGTACATGGAAAGCTAAAATGTTAATTTTTGTTGCAGGAAAACTTTGTCATGCTATGCCCTCTCCACGCATCCTCAAAGCTGCCAAATGAAACTGCTAAATTTCGATCAGAACATAGAAAAGAATCCCTTTCAAGGAGGTAAATGTTCTTGGAACGTTTTCACAAATTGGTCCTATTATTTAACTAATTCCTTGGTGTGGTTCTGAAACTAGTTTGAACTATGCTTACCACTAGCTTTGTCTTCTTCTATGTTAATTTGCAGACAACTACCCATTAGGCAAATAAACTTAGCAGTTAAACAGGATGATACCACAAGTTGCCGGTGGAACCCTCAAGGTTTATCAGCAAAACTAGTTCTCTGTTGTTCAGCTCTTACCATTGCGGAGAAGGTACATAAGTTGTGATTAAATTATTTGCTATGTTGGAATTTAAAGTGCTAAAAAACTTGATAATAATTGCAGGAAACTGTTTCTGAGTTTGAGATGCTATCCGGAGTTAAGGTCTTAAAGAATTGGGATTCTAGTGTTACCCATATCATTGCATCAACGGATGAAAATGGAGCATGCAGAAGAACCCTCAAGTTTTTGATGGGCATTTTGGAGGGAAAGTGGATACTAAGTATCGAATGTAAGTGCAATTTGTTCATCTATAATGGAATTGATTTACTTGAGTTCAAGTAACGACATTGAAACCTTGATACAGTAAGTTTTAGTTCCTCTTGCTTATCCCTTACATTACTGCTGTAATGTTCATTGCAGGGGTCAAAGCTTGCCTAAAGGCAAAGGAAAATGTTGATGAACAGCAATATGAAATTGATGTTGACATTCATGGAGTTAGGGGTGGGCCTAGACAAGGAAGATTAAGACTTCTGAACAAGGTAACATTTATACCCTAATCTGCCAGTAAATACAATGCTCAAGTAGAATATACATCTTTAAGATAACTAATTTAAAGAAGTATATGCATTATTTATCCTAATTGGATGGTGGAGATGAAACTGTTCAGCATGTTAAATTTAAGTATTGCATTAACTCGCTCAGATAATTAGAAGTACACAAACTGTAGAAAGAGAGTTCTGCATGTTTAATTAGCTTGTTTTCCTAAGATAAAACCACAGCAGACAGTGTTAATAAGTGTTTTCTTTTGTACTTTCAGCAAGCAAAGCTATTTGATGGGTATAAGTTCTATTTTATTGGGGACTTTCAACCTTCATATAGAGGGTATCTACATGATCTTTTAATTGCTGCTGGTGGAACAATTCTGCACAGAAAGCCAATATCAGGAGACAATGAAGCTGTATCATCGACATTCGTAATTTATAGCCTGGAGCTACCTGATAAGTGTAACCCAAGTAATAGAATCTTGATTGTCAACAGTAGGCGAACTGATGCAGAGAAGCTAGCAAGCTCCTGTCAGGCTATTGTGGCAACCAATTCATGGATTTTGAACTCAATTGCTGCCTGCAAGTTGCAAAATCTTGCTGAATAAATCTACTGTAAGCCTCATAATTATTACACTTATAGTATCTGATGTTGATAGGTCATAGGATGTCTGATGTTGGGTAAATAACAGTATTATCTATTTCAACAAGTACTGTATAAATTAAGTTCCCATGAATATGAATGTATGGACTAGGGCCTTCTACTTCCCCTCCCAGTTCTTTTTTCTTAATATGCCATTGTGCTTTGGAATGTGTGGAAGGGTTACGTTCTCCTAGTAAACCTTAAGGATACAAGTTTATTTGCAGTGACATTACCATGCTTTCTGTCTCTTCAGTCTTCACCGATTGACAAGCCCCTGTGTTATGTATTTGCAGTGACATTACCATGCTTTCTGTCTTCAGTTTTCACCAATTGACAAGCCCCTGTGACCTGTGTTAAGTATTTTTCATTTTTTCTAGTAGTTTCTTATATGAGAGGCACTCATGTGCCATTGTAATCAATAGTTACTCTGCCTACCTTACTTGACAGAAAAATTAATAAAAGAGAATAAAAGGAAAATTGCTATTACACACTAGTTTGGAGCCAGTACACTAGTCTACAAAATTGCAGAAAAAGCAACACACTGCAAGATCTTCTATATCCTACCATACTGACCTTACAACTGATTCCCCTATTATTCATATTTCTCCATATTTGGGGCTAATATATATCACTAAAGATATCTATTATCTAGACAATAATATATGTGATCCTATGTTACGCTTTCTTCTGACCATGTTTTGACACCATAACTTGCAAAGACTGGAACACATTCTCCAATTCTGTAGTACACTCTTTTAAATCTACAACTGTATTACTCTCTTTATCATTTTGTATTTTCAGTTCACGAACACGCTGAAGGCCTGTTCCAGCCTTTTCTGATATTTCCTCCATTGTTTCACGCAACTGTAGAGTTTCCTCTAGTGAATCTCGTAGTTTCCTCTTCATATATCGATATCCATCAAGTGACCTCAGTAGTTGTTGGGATAGGACCTTGTTTTGGTCTTGGAGGTCTACATTTCCTTGGGATTCCTTTATCCCTTCGCCAACTTTGTCACTCTGTCCTGTAGCAAATTCTTTCACTTTCTCCAATAGAGAATTGTTTTGTGTTTTGAGGTCATTAAGATGTTCCTCCAGATCACTCAATTCAGAGTTTTTCCTTGATAGTTCTTTTACCATTCTTTCTTTTTCTTGTCCTAAGCTTGAAAACATTATTTCTAAGCTCTTTTGCGCTGTCAAGCTTGCGTTCATCTGTTTACTCAAAGCTTCAATCTCATCAGCTGTCTTTCTATCTTTAGAGACACTACGATTAAGTTTAACATCGCTGGCGCATCTTTTTAACTCAGCTCCTCTTTTATTGCCAAATGATTGACATTTTTGAATTCGGGTTCTGATATTGTCCAAAACAGTCATCATTCCAGCAACTCGTAGCATCCTCCGGCTGTCCTTTTACCCTTTGTTGCAGGCATTTTTATGATCTTGGATCAGCTTTAACAATAACTTAACATTTGCTGCAACACTTGATCATATAAATATATAATTTTTTTGAAGAAGTACTAAAGCTGAGTGTATTTAAAAACATGATAAAAATGAACTAAAACGAAAGTATAGAGTAGCTAAATAAACTGAATAAATCAAGGAGGATCCTCGGATGCTTTAGCTCTTCCATCCTTCAAATTAGTTATACAAATAATTTGCTAAAAAATCATAAACATCAAGATATGTGAAAGTAGGGGCATTTAGTTACCTTCCAAAGCTGAATCATCATATTGATCGGACGAAGGTAAATCAGGAGAAGAATTAGCTCTTAGCGGGTTCATAATTTAACAGAGGATTACTAGTATATTTCTTCCGAAAAAAGGAAGCGATCAAACAATGATTTAAGATTCAACAGCCCTTTGATATAGTGAAGATATAAAAATGTGGTGAAGGTAGAAATAACCAAGAAGCAAACAAACAAGACAATGGTGAAAGAATATATTTCAGAAGAAAAAAGAAGAAGGAAAGAGAGGTTAATTTAGAAGAAGAAAAATACAGAAGATATTGTAATGAGATTCTAGAGATCCAAAGAAGAGAGGTTGCTTGTGCTTTCCCTCCCTTTGTGTCTCTGTCTCTGGTCCTCATTTTTTCAAAACTAACACCTGTTTTATGTAATATTCTATAATTATTTTGTTGGTGTTAGCTCATTACATGATTTGGTTGGTTCATGGTGGTTAAGTTTCCCGCAATTATTGGTTAATTTTTTGACCTTTTCCATTGGATGTTGCTTTGGTTGACTTGAGGACAGTTTTCTTTTGCTGGCTTTCTTCGTCATTTTACCTATATACTCTTGTATATCTATATATTGCTGCTCACCTGCATGTAAAAATATACTTGTGATCTTTTTCAATCCTGCTCAATCTTGAAAATTTTATTATTATTTTTTTTTTAATCAAGGAGTTGTTTAGTAACGTGGATTGATTCTATTCTCCAAGTGCAGAATTTTATTTTTCTTAACTTGGTAGATAGTAGTTACGTAATTATAAAGGTTAGACTATCAGCGTACTGACATTATCATCACTAATGGACGGTAGATACTAGTAATTAGGAGGAGGAGAACCAAAAAATGGTTATACAATTGATTAACATTAAGAAGGAATGTTATTTTCAGAATAGGTTTTTTACTTCAAAAGTGAATGGTATACTTCATGCTCGTATGGGAGACGAAGATAGTTCAATTGATTTTGCGAAGAATTATTTCTTTTGCTATTAAAAAAACATTTTCCTATCGTGTCCCCTGCAAATCACAACAATAATAAATTTCGGGGCTTATAATGTTATAGCTTACGACTAGAGGTGGCCAGACGAGCGGTTAGGCTCGCCTCGGCTCGCCCCGGCTCGCCTAAATACCCGCCTGAAATCGGCTCATAAAGG
>PHNY01204332.1:14508-43024 GCA_003724115.2 Anethum foeniculum | reverse complement strand
ATTACTTATAATATTATAAATACAATATTATTGAAATTATAATATAATTAACATTATATATTATAAATATATGACTATTAAAATTGCACTATAATTAACATTATATATTAATATATATATATATATATATATATATAAAATATTATTTATAATTTAATACGGGTTTCTGTTCGGGTTCGGGTCAGATTCGAAACGGATTTGGGGTTTTCGGGTCGGGTTCGAAACGGTATACCTAAAATCCAAACCCGACCCGAAAATGATTCGGATTCAAAAATCAAACCCAAACCCGAAATATTTGGGTTCGGTAGGATCCAATCGGGTCGGTACATATCGGGTATCCATCGAATCGTTACAAATTGTCATCCCTACTTGGTAATATAGTAGTACATCACTAGCAATTTCTGCATATTTTTTAAACGTCTGCGTCCCTTTCTTTTCATTCCATTGAGAAATATAGATATCAGTTCTCTTAAAAACAAAAACAAAAAATAAAAAATAAAAAATAAAAATTGCATACATTTGTTTCATAAGATTAAGCATGATTTCTTAGAACAGATACTCATTTGTAAGGCTATAAGCCATATTATTAAAAAAAAAACATAATTTAAATATCGGTTTAGCTCAAGTACTATCGGAGAGAGGCAAAACTACCCCGATACACTTTGTACTAGTTTTATAGAAAGAAAAGGTACAAATCTTTTCTTTATTTAATCCTTTGAATAATCTCTTGCAAAACAAAATCAAAGGATAAAACATCCAAAAGATTACAGTGATGGGATTATAATGAAAAGATTATAATCCTTGGAATATTATCCTTTTCAAACAAACATATATTGCCATAGTGTTTTACAAAAATAAATGTTCTGAAGCGTTTTAGGTCCAGAACATCCGTGTCCGTGCGTACATCAAGTATCTAGAATATCATTACACAGCCAGAAACTTCTACCTTGCTTGGTGCTTATGATGGCATACTTCAGATTACATAGATAAATAGATAGATACCTTTGGCTGCCACAGATAAACACAACACATATGATGAGAGAACTACAATAGGACACATAGAACAAGTTTGAGTAGCAGCTATGTCTTCAAATTACTCTTGCAACTGACATCATTTGCATCTGGCAGATGCATGCATAACCCGGAGTTTTTTTTATCTCTGAGACAATTTTAAAAAAGATCTTTGTACTGTATGAAATTTTAATCATCCAAATATATAACAGGGGGGCCTTTTTTCTCACTACTTCCTGATGCAACATCACCAGAATCAAGTATATGCTGTGACTCTGCCTCTGCCTCTGCCATCTTTACATCACCTCCAGTGCCATTATTAGTTGAAGCAGGTTTTCTATCAAGTGAACAGAAGTCAGTAGTCTTAATGTCACATGCAGAACTGGTCTTTTCTTCTACTGATTTAGTTATTGACTGAACTTCTGCAGGAACCTTGGCCTTTGTTTCTATCTCAGCCTTATGATTATGCTCGTTTGCTTCAGAGGATGATAGCTTATCTGTTTTCAACGTAGCTGAATCTGCACCAGAAAAACTCGGCTGCCCAGAACGCAGATTTTGGCATATGCCTTGGTAAATTGATTCTAATGGAAGAAGGCTCTGTCTTAAATTGGGCCCAACTGGTTTACTAGTCAAATGTGCTTCAACACAATCGTGGACATTCCGATCCAGTACATTGCACATCTGTGATGAATAATGTTCAAAAGAGGATATGATTAGAATAATAGAGCTGACGTTTCTTCGCTAGATCTAGGGCTTTTTAATTTACAGAACCAATTCAAAATACTATGTTTTCTATAGGGGCATCAAGTTATTGAGCTTAAGCATTTTGTTGACTTGTACAAGTCCATGAAATTTCAGATTGGTACTTTTAGCATCTTTTAGGCATCAGCAATGTATCATATTAATTTTAAGCAAAAAAAAGTATCGTATTAATGTTTCTCCAAAAAGAACCCATGGGGGAGCACAAAAGAGCAAGAATTATTTATTTTTGAAAAAAAGGAAGGTGTAGTTTACAAAATTGAAGCAAACTCAAAGCTCTATCAATGTGCAAAGTACGAACTGAACGCATCAATTTCGCAAACGAGTTACATTCCAGATGATCAGTGATTAGAATGCAAGATAAGGTCTCAAAAAGTTACCTTGTTATAAAGATGAGCCATATCCATACGATGTGTTTTATCATCACAAGCAGCTGCCGATATTTCTTCTGGAGCTGCGCAAATAAGGTCTAGGTAAAAAAATCTTCATATATTTAGGTAGTAACTGATACTGTTAAATCAAAAAAATTCTTTAGCACCGTGTCAAACAACAAAAAAGCTGTGCATATATTCATCTTAATTTTCCTTTTGCTGGAAAAGGAATAACTACGCTTACAAACCACAACTATTCAACAAATTAAATTAAAAAGTGACAATTTAATACTTTTCAGTAGCCTTCAGTAGGTTGCAAAATAAGGATGATTATGAAGAGGGAAGAAATTTAATAGCAATCACAAAAGAAAACAATTTAGAAGTTCTTATGCGTCACTACTAAACCGATCGGCCGAGTGACTTGGTCGGTCTGTAATTTCTACTACACAACTGATCACCAATTTAATAACTATGGATTCTACTGAGATTTATTGGAAACGGAGAAAAATGACATATGAAGGCACCAGTCATATAACTATATAAGGCAGATCTGTCCTTCAAAGTTTAAAGAACCTATCCCAAATGAACTAAGATTCATACAGTGTTTATTATTTGACTGTTTTCAATAATCTCAGGATTGTCTGTTGTTAATATAATATATTACTGCTTTAAATACCCGCAACATGAAAATGTTAGCATTCTCTTGAGAAATATATGATACTTTTTGATGTACTGCCATGACTTTGAGTTTCAATACAAACAATACAGTGCAAGTAGTACGCCATTCTTGTAATAACCTCACACTGGCTTATAAGAAAACAATCACGGTAATTTCAAGACAATAACACGTAGAAAATTGCAGAAAGCACAAAGAGATGATGCTGGAATTCGACCACAGTTCAAAAAAGAAAGCCTCACCAAAAGGGAGGGAAACCATGTTCACTTACAGATTACATCTAGATGAGGCAAACATTCAGAAAAATCAGAGTTATTCTCCTTGACATTTGGAGCTGCTATATCGGCTACAAAGGACTCAGTCTCCATGTTTCCAGCAGGAATCTCATTGGTTTTTTCATCAGCCTGTAATGTGATAGATATAAGGCTTAAAGAAAATAAAAATACTTCATGCACGCTGAATTTTCATTGTATACTTTATGTGCGCCAGAGTTCTATAACAAAAAAAAAATCGTAAATAAGCCAATAAATTTCTTAAAAAACAGTTCTAATAACTAACGCCCACGAAGCTGAAGAGGACAAACTTTGTTGGGTTAGATGTTCTCACAAGAAAACAATAACCAAACCTGTGTATAATACTGCTGCAGCAAAACAATTCTTAATGTACTGATAAAAAAGTAATGCATGCCTAACAAGACAAATACTTTTTTCTTATTAGTTTTCTCTGCATCAAAAATATATTAGCATACTCAACTTTCTGTGTACTTACAAAGTCATGCAACTGAACATATACTCTATTTTTGGAGTAGAAGATGAGCATCATGCAACTGACTCCAGTCACCTATACAGTATGAGCTTATATTCAGACACGAGCATGTGAGAAACTTACAAAAACTTTTTTCTGATATTCTAAATTGAGTGCTTTCTCCAAAAGCAGCAGCCGTTTCTTGATAAACTCAACCTGTCTTCGCTGCATCTCTCTAAAATTAGATAGAAGAGAAGAAAAATCCTGATAGACTTGTGCTCGATTGGTGCCATCACCGGCTCCCTTCGTAACATCAGTTCCCGAACCATTCCCACCAACTAAGGTCTTTGAATTGCAAACCATTGTTTCAGAGGTAGAAATATTTATGCCTTGTGCCGCAGAACCGTCAGCGCCAGCACCTTGTGCTTGAGAACCACTGGCTTCAGAAACTTGTGCTTGAGCTCCTGGAACAGGAAGATTTATATAAGGGATATTCAGCTCATGACAGATCAGCTCCTGAACTCTCAATTCCTTGTCATCGACTATAGCTTGCCATCTCCCATAACCATGTCTGCAGCCAAAAAAAAAAAAACAAATTAAAAATATCTAAGAATTGTGATTGACTGCATGATTATACTTGCATGTTATTACTGCCAAGAATAGAAGTAAAAGTACAGGAAACAGTAACACAAAAAAGTTATAGTAATAATAAGTATTACTGTATATCTACACAAATGTATTCCTAATTGATAACAGAAATGTATAATTATGAATCTACTAATATCTAAACAATAAAACAAAATAATTAACCACTATTTTCTAGCAATCGTTCTTTGCTTCCTGAACTTTCGCTCCTTTCCCCCAATGGCATGACAACCCCTTCATAAATACCCATGATTTCCATGACAACCCATTAAAAAACCCCAACTTGAAGAATGGGGTGAAAGGAGGAAGGCATAAATAATTGTTCAAGGGTCGAGGGACAAACCCTGAACTCATTTATAACTTTGTCAAATAATGAAAACTAAAAATACAGAGTAGGAGAATTAAATAAATCAAAACCTTGAATGGGTTCAGTAGTAGTGATGGAACTATTTTATGGTTTTCATGATTTGAATTGGTTTCGTATTCTACATTTTGAGTACTTCTATACAAGAGTATTCTGCCGGGTAAGCAACTGAGAACACATAACCGCTAGGTAAAGAAGAGTATCTAACAACTCCAGTTGAGAACTGTGATATTGCTCATAACACATTCTACAAACATATCTTAAACACACACACACACACACACACACACACATATATATATATATATATATATAAATAAATGTATGTATGTATATATATGTATGTATGTATTTATATACACAACTATATACTGATATACATACTTTAGTACTGCACGGAGAAGTAAAAGATCATGCTCTTCCTTCAAAAATCTTCCACATCTCAACCCTGGCAACTGATGTATAATATCATCACTGAAAAGAGGCGCACCGTGCGATTTTGATGAATCCTCTATCTGCAAACAACATTAGGACACGAAAAGGACCAGAAGACTTGCTTAGAATTGTTCAGCATAAACATAGAATACGGAGTAAAATGTAGTATTACAGAAGGTATAGATCTATAGAAAAGATTGTCCCGCAGATATAGAAGAAAAATTTTACTGCACTAAAACTAGCAAACTAGCAGTAGGCTTTTATATATTAATTAAATACATCTAAGATGTGATAAAGCTATTTAGAACTGTAATAACCATAACATTTATGTCAAGACCTAACATCAGGAAACAGTCTTTTCCTTGAATCCTCATCGCGAAGACATATGAAACAACACAAAACGCATGATTCCTATGTCTGGCACAGTTATGAATGGGTGCTCAAAAAGCTTTCACCACTATGGATGTCTTATACAAGATGCTAGCAAGTCGGCAACATTCAGGCACTCGACTGACTTGGAGAACTATACTCTCATGAAACTAGCAAGCAATTTTGTGAACACCAAAGTACTTGCTGTGATATGATAAGTATATTATGATTTACTAAAACACAGAAAAAACATTTCTTTTACATATTCTACAATTCAAAACATAGTAAAACAAGGTTAGACATGTGTTTTATTCTAGAAAATTATTTCCAATTTCCTATATAGTAAGAGCAAGAGGTTGTCTTTGGTCGTCGTCATTAGTATAAAATGTTCGGCAGGACTCTAACCTTGTCTACTACAAAATATAATATCTAATATTATGTAGTTCCTGGCCGATTAACAAAATTAAAAGTAAAAAATAATTAAAGAAGGTAAATCAAATAAGGAGATTGTCAACTTATCACCACGTAATATATAGATTTAGTTTTCAAACATTGACAACTACCAATATTAACATATTGTTATGTACATATTTTACCAATTGGAAAATCTTAGCTATCAAACAAATTAGTAAAAATTAAATCTAACGAGGAAGAGGTTGGAGAGACAATTAAAATATATTAATCAAAGATACTAAAAAGTAAAATTTCAATCAGCTTGGTTTATATTATTAAAATTTAATAATCTATACTAATGGACAACCACATACACAGTAAATCTTATCCAACAAAATGACTGACTGCGGTAGACTTTAGAAAAGAAGACTGGCCAACATCTTTAAGCATATAGTGATAGGTATGACCACATCTACGGTAATAAATGAATGAAAAAAGTACCTGCAAAAATACTTCCTCAAAATTCATAAAGAATGCTACGAAATTATCCAAGCTGAAATGTAAATGAATGTATGACCAACTTACTTTCTCTTTCATAAGGAGCAAGATTGCAATCCTTACAAGGACATCTTGTATCCTTAGTCCTTCTTTTGGAACGCCATCTAGTGATCAGGTAAAACTTGCTGGAATTAGAGGCCAAAAAATTACAAAGATAAATGTACACTAGAAGAATAATATAAAGCAAGTAGCATTCACCAGAAAATGTAGGAGAGTCATTGATCTCCTCTGCAATGTGCGTTAAGAAAAGTTTCCCATAACTGCAAAATAATGACAACAATAGTAATAAACTAGCGAGAAGAGAAAAAATGCAGTGTAAAACTTTGCATAAAGGATTATCTTAAAAGCATGTAAATTTCAGATATAGAAGCTAAATTAATGTTAATGTGGTTAGAGTTAGGAAACATATCTTGAAGAGTTTATTCTTTTTTAGGTTGTTCATACAGGCAATAATCTAATTAGCTATCTCAACTCTTAAGCAATTTTTGAAATGTTCTAAAAGTCAACAAAAAGTTTCACAGCAACCAAGAAGACAGCTACACACTGCAAAAACTAAATTTAGACCAACAAACCACAGATTAATATGATCCTTGACTATCAAAGCTAAAATAAACCACATACGCATGTATTTCTTCGAATGTCTTTTGCTTCAGTCGTGGTGTGAACTCTGCCCAGTCAAATTCCCCAACTCCAAATCTGATAATAAAAAAGAATTCACATATTAAAATCTGAAGCAAATGAATATCTACGTATCAGCCACAAATTAAAATATGAAATATTAATGATGATGTAATGAGAAATTAACTAATACAAGAGAAGGCATACTAAAAGCCAAAGCATAAGATTAATTTAGATATTTGATATTTCAATAGAATAAACAAGACCAAACACAAGAACAAACCTCATAAGAATTTGGACAAATGTAGCCCTTTGATTTGTAGTAAATCCAAGGACTCTCAAAGATTTTCCTTCTCCTTCCATCAGAGGACGAGGTAAACTATCAACTGTTTATGATTAAAAAAAAATTAGCAATTATCAAACTGTAATCAAATTCATGTATAAAAATGATTGAACAGTAAAAAGATCATAAACGATATTTTGCCACAAAGATAAATGCATCAGTTCATCACCTACTCACATGACTATAATCCTTGCCAAGTGTTAATTGTTATTAGGCTTACTTTTATTACTCACCGCCACACTCTTTGCTTTTTATTTCTTTATTCTCTTAAAAAAATAATCATTATATAACTTTTACCCCGGGATTTCTTTTTCGAAGTCCTTCTAACAAGTGTAGCTTCAACTATCTCACTATCAGTTCCATCATCAGTATGTTCAGCATCATAGCTATCATCTTCACCACTAGAACTTATATCTTCCAGGCCAGCAAGATCATCGTCATCAACAGAGACCATCTGAGTAAGTCCAAAAGAATGAGCCAGGGTTATATAGCTCAACAAATACTGAAAGTTAATTACATATAGAGTGGTACACCCATTGAGGACCATAGTTGCTCAACCTAAAACAGATGGCCAGATATCAACATCAAGTTTAAGATATAATCCACTGAAAAACAGACAAGTGCACTCGAACACAGTCTAGGAAATTAAGTTAAACAGCTATATGATTTGAGATCTTCATTAGATATCAAGACTTGTGAATGTTGAAGACTATTAACAGGGAGTTTAAGTAAACAAATGTGCACGTATCAGCTAGGTTGTTCCAGTAGACTGTAAACATTTAACAATGACTAATGAGGACTAATCCACTAGTAAAGTTCAACGTAACCTGTTTGCGGCTTCTCTTCCCCTTTCCCATGGCCCTAAACTCCTCAACTTTGTGCTCTTCGAATCTATCTTTCAACAGCTCCTCCCAGTAATTTGCTTTTTCAGAATTGTTTACAGTAGATTTGTTATCTGTTTCAAGAATTTGAGCTTCCTCCTTTACTTTAGATTCTGTCTCGTCAATATACTCAAAATTGGCTACCTGCACAGGCAATGAAGTAATGTCTTTAACAAGACCAAAGTTAAAAATGGAGCTCTTCAGTTTACACACATATTATTATATATCTTACAAGCATTGAAATGTTTCAAGACAAAGTATGTCTGGATAGTAAGTAGAGCAGAAAAAAAGAATTAGGTGCGCACAGAGTACTGATGATAAAGGTATTTTTAATTTCCTTCACCCCAAATAGATGTTGACCTACACAATCTTAATCTATAAATTAGTTCATCATAAATCCAGTCAGTTCCATTCGCCTAAAAACAATAGGGGACCTAAGCTGGTGATATGACATGTATGAGTGAAGGTGCAAATGTTCAGATGACATGTCAGAAGGATTGATAAAGGAAACAACTCTCACCGAATACGAGTAAGGTGGAAAAGTGAAACGTTAAAATATAATTGTAAACATATAATATTAATCCATCATTTCTTCTTTTACTTCGCAGGATCTAAGCGGAACTTAGCCAAACAAGGCATTCCCTTTACATATCTCAAATTTACATAAATGTTTATATTATTACTAATATTCTCATATAGTTGAAGAAATTATATGAATACCACTATATGTTGACCAAGATCATTACTTCAATATATATAACATAAATATTTCATATGAAGAAGAAAATATGCACGAATTATTGTCTACATTAATGTCACAAACAAGATCAATCCAAGTCTCCAATACAACCAATTCCAGGTCAAAATGTAATTCCACCACAGAAGACAAATAAATAAGTATAAAGTACAAAATAAAACATCGTCAAGGCCACAACATGCCTGGTCCTCAGAAAAGAGGGAAAGACATCCTGGTTGCCAGATTACTTAACCCAGATCTGTTATATCCATGCCCAGATCTGTTTAACCAGTTCTAGATATGCTTAAACCCGGTCTATATGAGTCCAAGGTTGGTACCACAGAAAGGATTTAAGCTATTAATAAACTGTAAATAACTACATAACTACATATACTTTTATTGTGTATACTTGTCTTAAACAATGATTATAGAATTCTAATAGGTTTAGTACTTGTGAGTACTACATTGGTTATATAGTTTATGGTTTATAGGACGCAGTAATAAGATTTAGTAAAATTATAAATTATAAATAAATATAACATAACTACACATTAAGATAACATATATGATTAATGTTGAAACATATATCGTGAACCCCATATTGCATCTGAGTTGCGCCTTA
The DNA here is from genome assembly GCA_003724115.2 of Anethum foeniculum. NCBI lineage: Eukaryota > Viridiplantae > Streptophyta > Magnoliopsida > Apiales > Apiaceae > Anethum > Anethum foeniculum. The sequence continues at coordinate 33,499 of PHNY01204332.1, read as the reverse complement.
TTTCATAGCAATCGTGGCATCCATAGCGCATAAAAAATAAAATAATATAGAGGAGCTTTTCACATAAACACGTGATTTGGTGTGAAATGGAAACACATTATGTTGTGCATCAAAAATAATATGAGCATTTGATTAAACAAACATCTAGGGCTCATAGTAGATCTATATTATATTAGTTTTAAGTTCAAACCTGATCCGGACCCCTAGATATATTAACATATTAGGACCAATTGACCCCTGTATATAATTACACATAAAGACCAATATATATGATAAATGTTGAAACATACATGATTAACCCCACATCAAAATCCTAGCAATTTTTGTCTCCATGGCCACATAACATAATAAGATAAAATAAAGGAGCTAGCTATCCATATATTCCTCCTCGACATGCCTTGCAACTTTTAGGTTAGCTTTAGTTGGGACCTTTCAAAGTGAAATCCAACTTTACCCGTTATTAAGGCCGTAAAAGAAATATATTTTTTGCAAAGGGTGACCATACCTAACAAATGCTATACACATTTTAGATAAGGGTACTGCAGAATACATGTAGGAGTAACCCTACAAATAAAGGATGAGCATCTCGTGAATATGATGATTGACGAGAGAGTGTCCAAAAATATAATATGTATTTTTTTATTATACAACACTAAATACATAGTAAGGCATCCTTTCTTCTGTGAAACAAGATACATAGTAAGGATCATTTGATTGGGTATCAAATACTACATGAAATTAATATGCATATAGCTGAGTATTGTGATGTTTTGGTGAAACGTATTTAAGTAATTGCTAGAATCCTCCTATCTTCCCATTTTTCCTTCCACATTTGTCCTGAAGTATTCTCAAGTCCATGACATCACCTAATTGCTAAGATCCTTTCCTTACGACCAACATAATTGAATAATTCTCCAACGAGGTAAACGAATACTTTTCGTGACAAGAGAGTGAGATTTTTTGGAGATAAGCAAATTTTGTATTGCGGCATTGAAAGGGTAATGTTAAGCCCCTATCCGAAAAACGTTATTTTGGTAACTTTTACTAATCAGAGTAAATTATCATTTTATTCCCCCATTCAACTTTTCCCTATTTTAGTCAGGACACACGAGTCAGGTCAAGATTGAGTTGAAACTAGGGTGGAAGGTGTTGCTTGACTCATTAGCCCACTACTCCAAGGACACCTGACCATTCCGCCTGGGAACACCTAGCCAACCACAAAACTATTCGGTACTGCAGCCTCTAACGAATATATATCTCACCACACCGCACAAGTTATCTGGTTGTAGCCTAACTTTATACACCATGAGGTATAATTTCCTCAGTCAACAACATTAGAACAGATTAGACATGCTAGTTACATAGCATCACTTCACCTAATTACAATTATTTAAGAGAACTGAAAAGAAAACTAAACCTTAAAGGCCTTCAAAAATCCATCTTCTTCTTCATCCAAGGTGGCTTCTTCATCAACAACTTGATCACGATCTAATAATCTGAAAGATTGAGTTTTATTAAATTTAAAAAAGAAGTGTGAGGGAGGGGAATCGGTAAACAGGGTGTAGCTAGTCCCTGAAGGATATGAAGCAAAAATACATATAATATTTATTTATCAAAAAAAAATTACATATAATACCTATCGATCGCAGCATCATCATAATGAATTTGTCGTGATTTTCCAGCCTCGTCATTCTCATCAGCAAACAATTCCTTTGACCCATACTTGATGATGTCATCCAATTCTTCCTACATACGATTGAACCATCAAACATTTAAGAGTTAGATGAATGGTCGACTCTGTTAAACAACAATAAATATGTATCCTTATCTCAATCATAACAACTATATTTATAGCATAATACAGTTATTTGCATTTATAGCCGAAGGCAGTTTTTTTCAGCAATCATGTTACTAGTACAGATTTGCAGGACTCAAAGTTAGCAACCAAAAAAAAAAACACTTGCACATATTGATCATTAATTATTGCCAAGAAAAATCAGAGATACAAGAACCAAGTAAAAATATGTCAATACCTGGTTTATATTTTGTGTCTTTAGCTTGCCGACAACTAGATGCTCTAAAACCATTTTTTTCTTGGTCAACTGCATCATCCTTTCTTCAATTGTTCCTCTGGTAATAAGCCTAAAAATCATCACCTACAAGATCGGAAGAATACTTCAAAACAAATGAGCAGTACAATTCAACTCTTCTCCCAAAGAAGGTCGTAAAATAAGATTAAAAAATCAACCTTGTTTGTCTGACCAAGTCTATGAGCTCTAGCCATTGCTTGTAAATCAGCATGAGGATTCCAATCACTGTAAAATATACAAATCCATTAAAAGAATATTTACAACAGTTGGGAAATTTATAAGGATAACTACTGGATGCTTAAACAAGCAGACATCAAGAATATTATAAAGCAAATTAATATACTATACATATAGAACCTGTATTGCATGATAAATATATACTTGTACATCCCCACAACCAAAACTGACCCAGTGTATCCAACTTGTAGACCAGGGTTAGGGTCTGGGGAGGGTAAAAAGATGGGAGCTGTTTAAGCTTAACTACAAAGTAAATCTACACAATAATACAGAACATGAACTGATGTACAGGTCATGAAACTATCTGGAGTAGGGAGGGGTGCTAAGTATATAGCTTTCACAGAAGGAAACCACAAGTATGGGACCGTTTCTTGGAGGTAGAATCAGGTATATAGTAATGGCGGACAGTATATGTACAGGGTTTTTATAACAACCACCATCCATTACCGAGCCTAATTACTGAATGCTCCCCAACAACGCTACTGGCAATTTAAATCAATAAAGTAGAATAAACCAAGAGACATAAGATATAACCATTGCGTCATTAACTTACCTGTCATATATAATGACTGTATCAGCAGTTGCCAGGTTTATCCCTAAACCCCCAGCTCGGGTAGATAGCAGAAAACAAAATCTGGGAGAATTTTTAGCATTAAACCTATCAATTCGAATTTGCCTCTCAGCTCCAGCTACAGTTCCATCAATTCTTTCATATTGCCATTTCTGAAAAATTTCACACTAATTATTAATCAACGATTCAGTTAATGTTGCCAGAAACACTATAGCAACCATACCTGGTAGTTACAATAGTCTTCAAGTAAATCCAACATATGCTGAAACTGTGTATATATTAAAACCCTGTGTCCTTGTTCTCTTAATTTCACCATCATCTTGTCCATAAGATGTAATTTCCCAGAGCATTCAAGCAGCTGTCTGTTACATGAAATTTTCAGCAGAAAAACAGATGTAATAAAAGTTAAGCAACAGAGCTCATAAGAAACAATATGGGTAATAGGTCATCATTAGGTCCCTCATTTTGTCATAGCTTAAAGTTTTATAATAGATATGGTTTACAGAACAAAACATGGGTCTAGACTCTAGACAATATAATACACCCAAATTAAAACTTTATTATTTATTATAGTCAGGGAAGTAAGAACTAGATCATAGAGAATAGGCTTCAGATAAGTACTTGTTAAATTCAGTTGTATCCTGCGGCTCAACTCCTTCTAACATGAATGCATGACAACAAAGCTTCCGCAATTCCATTACCACATTATTCAAGGAGATCTGGAGTCAAAAAATCATTCAGCAAATGTTGAACTTTGAACTAAAATATAATGACAAACTGATTTCAAATTTACATGCCAACTCACCTGGGCTCCGCCCCGACGAGTCAGAAGCTGATAATTCCGTGTCAAAATTGCCTTGTAATATTCCTTCTGCTTGCTACTCAAATCAACACGTAAAATAAGTTCCCTTTTAGGGGGTAGCTCCTTCATAACATCTTTCTTCACTCCTGCACTTGATCAACAAATTTAGTCCAATGTCTAAATATAACCGTGGGGCTAAGTGGTGGGTAATTGGCTTTTATTTTGAGTTATTAGAGTATGGCAGACACTTTGGACGAAATCGCCCAGATATAGTAATTACAAACTAGATGTGCAAACTAAAAAGATTCGACGAAGAATGGGGACGGTGTCATAAAGGTGAAAGGGCAGTGAGGCGAAAGGGCAGTGAGGCGCAAAATTATTCTGGAGCCCAGAGTTCTTGGCACGAGGCGCATGCTACACACATCACAATATGGTATTAACAATGATTAATTTCTCAAAGTATTTAACTTAATTTACAGTACATATTTCTCTCAGATGAATTACCAACAAAACATTTACGGTTCTCTATTACGTAAATATGTAAAATGTATGTTTCCACCAGATTAAAGCACAAGTTTCCTAATAAATTAAGTTTCTATTAATACTCTTATAAAAAATATTACTTAACATACTGTATAAAAAATAAGCATATCAGTATCCCATAAGAGAACAGAATGAAAAAGAAGATGAAAATAAAGATAGTATGAAGAAGAAAGTTGTTGCAACAGTCGGAGGTCAAAGTTCTTTCACTTAAATGAGGCACAAAAAATTGGTTAGTGATTATGGGGTCTATAATCACCAAAAAGGAATAAATTGCATGACCTATTGAGTTGTTCATAATGATAAGTATAATTGGTACGAAAATACCTTATAAAATATAACTGAATGTAATATTATTCCCTTATTGTACATTATGTTATTTAACCTTCTGTACAATTGACCAGTGGTCAACTTGTATTCAGTGTTGCCTGGCTATAGTATTCCTTTTTACTTGCAGTCCTTAAAATATGAAACTGATAGCCGAGTTGCTGAAAAATAAACATACTATATTACATACAAATAAAGAATATTATTGTAAAGAAGCCTGACAACCGAATTCCAAGTAATTATAAAACTTGACTTGACTTTAGACTTACTGAGCACAACTAATCCATATAATAAATAAGTATGTGCTTTGCTTAGTGTGATACAGACCAAGGTGAAACCACAACCATGAACATGAAAGTGCAATGCTTGTGCAACTTTCTCCACTTTAGGTTGCAAAGGTGAGTTTATGCTCTCCCCTAGAAAAATCTACCTAAGATCTTACTTTATTGCATTACTAGACTTCCATACCACAACCCAAGTCCTGCACCTCCTGATACAAAGGTAACAACCATAATTTTTTTTCAATTTTACAAGTCATATAGGCACTTATTTGAGTTATTTCTAAGCTAAAAGAATAGAATAACAAATACCCAAAACCAGAGTTAGTTATAGCAAGGTCAGATTTATACTTCTAAGAAGATGTGGTGCCAACATCTTGTGAAGCCTTGATATCTGCTCTTCCTGATTGATATCCTTAAACTCCTCTTGGAACTCCTCTAAACTTCCGAACTGCGATTATTTAATTGAAAAAAGAACATAAAGTCAGCACTTCATACTTATCTTGAACAAAAGGAATTTCCACTTAATTATGTGAAGATGCTTTTAAACTAACCTTTCCAGCATCAAGGAAATGCATAAGCATGAAAAGTTCATCCAAATTGTTCTGCAATTCGTTACTGACTACTCAGTACAAAATAAAAGCGCAAGTAGAAAGAAAAAGAAGGTTTCCTCTTGCCATCACAATTACATAAAAACAATTACAAGTGCTTCACATATTATATTTTCCTTCATCACTAATGACCCTACTTCAAAATAAAGAATTTGTGGGTTGTTTTCATCAATTTGTTCAGGTGCTGTTCTGCTTTTGAGTAAAATAATGATATAGATCTTATGTTACTTCTATGTTAGCTACGTAAAGGATTTGACAGGCAATGAATTTGCCCAAGTCAGAATATTGTGAAGCAATTAGCTTAGGGATGCTACAAAATGAGTTGTTTATGTAGTGGAAATATAGTACATTCGTACTGCAAACCACAAACTAACAAGAATCACCTTGCAGCGAGCAAGCGGTTTAATCTAAAGACTTTCTCCTTTTATATTAGTAGGATCAAAAAAGCAAACAGGCATTCCATGAACCACACATACTAGCACATGCGTGGAAAATATCTAATGCCATATTTCTCTACTCTAAAATGTTCGGAGAAACATCACAAATGTATCAAGACTTCCTATTCTGTCCTCTGTACCCGTATTGAGATGACATGACATGGTGTGGGTACTATTACACTTGATACTTCAACTTACATAAAACTTGTTCAAAATGACATGTAAGGCCCTTGAGAACTTGTTCATGGAGATCTATGTCTATGGGAGACTAGTTTTTATGTTATTGAATCTATGCTATAAATTTGTCTTATATATGTAAACATGACTACGGGCAGTACGACACTATTATTTGAAAAGTAAACTGAATCAATATTTTTGACAACTTTTCGTGCTACATTTCATGGTAAGTTCCCACACTCTGTGTAATTCCTGATCCATGTCCAAGAAGCTAAAATTTCAAATTTTGGAATCCTACACTTAGTTCCATACCCATGTCCGACTCCCACACCCGAGTCTGGGTATTAAGATCAAGAGACAAAAGTGTGCATCTTTTCATGTGTAGCCTATTAAATTAATTAACATGAGATCTCATACTTATCCGTCTGACTTCCAACTCCCACGCCACACCCGAGTCTGGGTACTTTAGATCAAGAGAAAAAAAATAAACCATGTTTTGTGTGTAGCCACTTAAAAAATTAACATGAGACTTGATCCTTATTTGCCTGAACTCGATATGTGGCTCAAAATTCAACCCACTGTCTCGTATACTTGGTAAAAGAGAAATACTATGTCAATATACAGATTTGGATGTTCCATTTGGAGAGACTTCGAGTGTTAGGATTAAATCAGTGTATTATAAACAAAGTTAGCCTACTCTTTTCTGATTGTAATCAGCTACGTACTAACTATATTATATCCAAGCAACTTTTTCCTTGAGCTGTCTTTTTATCCTTGCAGCATCTTTACTGATTCGTACTATCTTTTCAAACTGGATGAAAAACACTCCAATATGTCAATGGGATTTTGCAATTGGCTTTTCTTTGAGGTATTTTTTATAAATAACTTAGCATTAGAGTACTTAACAACAATATGGTAAATTATACAATTAATTTTCTTCTCAGATGTACGGTTGTCTGAACTAGGTGCTTACTGTTCCCTAGAGGCATGCGCCACTAAAATCCAAGCAATACAAATCATTATGTCTATTAGAGTAATCAAACCTGAAGAGGAGTTCCAGTCAGAAGAGTGCGATGTCTGCTAGCGTATTGCTTTAATGAAATAAACAACTTTGAGTCCTTGTTCTTAAGTCGGTGACCTTCATCAACGATCTATATAAAGTTTGCCCGTATCTTAGGAAGGGAACCCACAAATATATTAGAATCGTATGTAACAGTTTAAGCAACAGTACCATGCACTCCCACTTTATTGGTTTCAGCGATGCGCTGTCTAAGTTGATCATTTCGTATGATGTTAAAAGCACATCGAATTTTATCCTTGCTTGCTTACTTTCAGCTGAAGATTGACTTGGCTTCTTTTTCTTATTCTTTGCAAGTTTTTTAGGGAAGTAAAACTCATATTCCCGAATAACATGGCGAGCTTGTGAAGAGCCAACATACATAACCTGCAATATTAAGTGAAAAATTAGGATTACCAATCACAAGAACTACGCAAACAAATTGTACAATGTTTTCATGTACATACAACATTCATTTGAGGAGCCCATGTGGCAAATTCACGTTCCCAGTTGCGCAGTGTAGAAAGTGGAGCCACTACTAGATGTGGAGATATATTTTCTTTAAAAAGAGAAGCTAAGAAAGCTATGCTTTGTATAGTTTTTCCTTCACACAAACATAAACAGAATCAGTACAGATCCTTAACAAGTACAAACAACAGCAAATGAAAGCTTACCAAGGCCCATCTCATCTGCTAGTATGACATGTGTTTGCTTGTTGTAAGAGAATCGTAAAAAGTTTAATCCTTCAAGCTGATACGGATGCAGGGAACCTTCAAGCAAACCAGTTTGCAGCTAAGCCTTCATGTTGATCAAGTTCAAATATATGTGTAAAAATGTTAAATCAAATTAAGATAAGATTGATATTTCCATACCACCGGTAAGAAATTCAGGGCTCTTTTCATACTGTTGAAACTCTTTCTGTTTTGCTTTAAGTGCTGCATCACGACTGCTCTTCGGCTTTTTTAATGTTTCTTTTCCATATCTAGACCTTATTCTATTAAATTTATCAATTTCTGACTGAAATGAGGAGATGTCAGACTGGAATTCCCATGAACATTCATCATAAGGAAGTTCCTTCCATTTTACTAGGTATTCCTTCTCATCTTCAGCACCTCTGCGACCGTAAACAGCAATGTAGATTGTAAACATACTCAAGAAGACAATGTCTACAAGGTAAATATTCATATTATCATCCTATATTAGGGGTCAAAATTACTTAAACAAAACAGTCTAGCATGCTTTGGTATGCTGAGCACATACATCAAGATAGCATAGCATTTTATATTACCCATCTTGCTGCAACCTGATAATAAAGAAAAAATCCATGCTTGCCTAATCACAGATTGTAGTTTATCAGATGCCATCTAATTGTCGACTAGTTCTTCCAGTTCCATATAGCAAGGTACTGAAAGTGACATTCGCTTAAACACATACCTAGACAAGACAATTACCACCCAGGTAGGCTTGTATGTATCTCAGTGTCTGAGCATCGTTAAAGACTTGACAAATATGCATCCTATATATGAGTCAGGTAGTCTAGCTCTCTTATCTATCCAGCCCAGCTCGAGTTTGATGATTTATAGGTGATTTGACAGAGGAAGTGCACTGAAAACGAATATAAACCCCCAAGGATGTAGTCCAAAGTATGTATACAATGATAATATTAGATGATTTTCTGTTGATTAAAAATAAACCCTGTGCTTTGCTGGAAAATGGGCTTAAGCAAGTGCTTAAGTGCGCTAACTGTCACTCATGTACCTAGAACTAGTGAGATGAAAGTAGAAGTGGACTGATATTGAATTGAAACAAGTCGAACTGCAGAAAACATTTCTGGAAACATAAGATGACTGCCATTTCCATCACAAGAATTATGTTGTATACCTGTCTTGCAACTATAATATCACTAAGAAGAAAATAAAGCCTTCTTTTTCTGTATTCGACATAAATTCAGTAGAGAATATAGTAGTCCACAACGTAACTTGCCATATAATTGAAATGAATATATACAGATCCAACAAATTGTTTATTTCATGATGGATCCAAATTTCACATTAGTTATTTCATACTAAAGGTTAAAACCCTATCCACCCCTCCCAGGCAGTGGGATGCGTGGATGAGCATTTCATCACAGCAGAACTTGCGAAATCCAAAATTTGTACATACTTATTGAGAGGATTATACCTGCGGGCAACAATCCGATCAACTGTAGTCCATTCTGGTCTAATAGCCACAAACTCATCGTCTGAATTATTAGATGACATCTGACGCTGAAAGTTGTTAAATTTGATTCTTAAACGAGGATGCACCTTGAAAGCTTTTACAAAATCTTTCTCAGGTACCCTGTCATGGTATTTCATAAGTAAAAGACCTTGACAAATACAAGTATTGATTTAAGAAACTTAAAATAATTGCAATCAAAAATTTATTTATAAGATAAAAAATTTTAAATATAGATGATGATGATGATGAAGATGATGATGATGAAGATGATGATGATGATGATGATGATGATGACGACGACGACGACTTGTACATAACATAGATGACCAAACGCTACCAGATTGAGTAGAACATTAGAAAAACATGTTAGTAACATAAGAGGAATACTTTAACACCAACAAAATATACCTCAGCTTTAAGTATAAATTCTTAATATGAGATCTGAACTGCATGTAAACATAAATCGCAGGAACAAGTGACATATGAACATCAGATATTACCAATCATACAAGTTTCAGTGTAACTACCATGTACAGTGAAGGTAAGATAATCCTTTCCACTTTACAAGATACTGCTTTACGAATATTTGCTTCGACCCCAGATCAGAGGCATCACTATCAGCAGCAGCTGTGGGTCGCATTTCACAGTCCAATATCTTGTCAATATCTATCAAGGGGTTAACCTGTGAAAATAACATCTTAGATATAACTTAAACCAATAAAATAATATCATTTTTTAAACAATAGATTGCATGAAGTATATGGAAGGTAGAAACATACACATTCAGGGCACCTCCAGCCGCTAGGAAAAGGAGCTTTTAGTGGAGGAAGCAGACATTTTGGGTGGTATGCATAAGTACAACTTTCGCAGGACAAAAGATCTCCCTCGGCATCACAAGCTTGGCATAAATCAACTTTCTAGAGTAGATTAGACAGAGTGGAAGTTATTATAATAAGAAAGATTATAGTTTACAGAAGCTATATTTCAAAATGATTCACTTATAATATCCCCAAAGTAGTAACCAAAATAATTATATAAATCCAAGCAAATGACGAAGAAATTAGAGCAAACTGAAATATATGCTGATAGCTCAACTGAAATCATAAAACTGATAAAAAGACCTATAACAACTGTCAGACAAGGCCGATGACAAAGTAAAAGTCCAAGTCATGTTATATAACAATGTGTGGTTTGTCATCAGATAAGTGACTCGTAGATACAGACACCTAATGATTTCAGCTTTATCAGCTGACAACTGGTCATAGATATCCACTCCACTTATCACAACTTCTGCTCCTCAAAAGCTATTCGCAAACTAATACTGAGTCTTTGCTTTCCTTTCACTTAAGTTGGTGCCAAGATCCATGTCAACAGTGTTTTTTCTGTTTATATTTACTAATAAAGATATGAAAGATAGAAAATCATACATCACTGGAAAGAAATTGAATGTTTTGAGAAATTTTATGCTGCAAAGAAAAACAATATTAAAAGTGTACAACAGCTAAGAATATTTTGGAGACAATAAATAATTCAGTTATTCAGATATATACCACATCAGCTCTGACTATCTTTTCAAATGTCTTGGCTTTTTTGGATCTTCCTTGTGCACCATCAGAATCATCTTCTGAGTCATCCAAATTGTAAACAGGTTTCCTATCCGATCTAACACGGAGCCTCTCAACCAAACTACTCATATTCTACAATAAAAGAAGAGGAAAATGTTATTACTATATAGCACCAACTAAAAAAAATGTTAGAGATGAAACGGACAATGGGAAAAAATGTTGTTATCCTCCAGTGAAGAAATAACAGAATATAGATGATTTACTAATATAAAATTGCAAAAATTATAGTCTGCGGCTTGCAACACCAAACGATGCTATAAAGAGATGGACTGCTTTTTAAGGGTTTTACAAGATCAGTGCCTTAAGTTTATCGAAAATTATGTTGCATATGACAAGGAAAGTAATATATATACATAATTATACATACATATATGTAAAGAATATTTTACATTCCATTTTAGGTTATACACAGGGTAAAACCAGTGCTCTTAAGTACTCATACATGATACAGATATAATGATATGTTTACTGTCATTGTATCTGAGTTAAACAACGCAATCTCAAACATTAAAGTCTCAAAAACAAGTAATAATTTGTTCTGTGCGTAATTATTCACAGAATGTCATGCTAAAAATACAGAAGGCAAAAATCCAACCAATACTAAAATATTGAACATCTAATCATCTATGGACAGAAATACTTAGCTAAGAATAAAATATAAGCTAAAGAACACAACCATATACCTAACTGTCCATAAACCCTAAGCAGATATAAGGAAAATTCAGAAACTTATTCTTTTCTCTATATTCTAGCAATTTTCTTCCACTTAAATACATGAAATCCTAAACACTTTCCTCCGACATAAATGAGGGTTCTCAATATAGTTATTAGTTGATGTAAGGTCAATTTAAGGCTTCTGTTTTTCATTGAAAACAGTTAAATGGAAAATTCAAAAACGTATTCCTTCTCGTACAATGTAGCATGTGATATGCATTACTAGAACAGCCACTAACAATAAATCAGTAACCTCAAGCCTTCACAGTTAACACCTTCTAAATATCCATTATATTCTATAACTAATTAAAACATTGTAAACTGGCAAGAAAGCTTGCCCATCTGAGAACAAACTTAAGTTCTAGACTTCACATCATATATGAATTTGCTTAACTAATCTTTCTCCACGTTACAGCCCAAACAATTATGTTTCACAAGCTACGCGGAACGAATGCGTTTTTGCTCAAAATTAAAATCGCTGCAATAAACTGTTTCTTTATTTGTTAATATTATTTTACTGTACTAATTATGGTAGAAACTCTATGTTGGCTAAAATGAAGTTTGCACTATGGTTTTTGTACACAGTTTTTTGATTTCATGAAAATAACATATTAGAAATTGTCATATAAATAAAAGATAATCAACTGAGAAGAAACCGATAAAGGATTCCAAAAATAGAGGACGACATGTAGAGTTCACACTTACTAGGCAGAGGATAATTGCAGTAATAAATTATTAAAGAAAACAACAAATGCTCAGTCATACTCACCTTGACCTAGTGTCAGGACAACACTATTCAAAAGATGGAATTTTGTGATTCTACCTTTAGAAAGAACTGCTAGAGTAGGAAACCCAAGGGCGTCAATGCATCTAAACCTAAGAATTCATTTTAATTAACTACGCTAAGCTATAATCTTACCTTGACCTAATTTCGTCTTGTCGTGAGACGCACGCACAGAATAAGCTGCTGATCGAATAGCAGATTTACTAGAGTATCAAATCTTACAGTGGATTAATGCAAGTATAATCATTTCAAGTATCAATCAACAACACTATATATTAATCTCATCTCGTCTCGACCTAGTGTCATCACAAAAAAGAATTAATAAAACCAGAAGCAACACGAATCAGAGACTCCAAAAGTACTCGCACACAGAGAGGCTACTTCTATTAAGACTACGGAACCAAAACCTAGGCTTAACTAAAAACTTGCTTAAATTCATTCCGTAACACAAATAACATGACATAAATCACAAAAACATACACACAGATGCGAATCGGAAACAAAACCTAACACAATTCAGACTCGTCACCGGAAGCTATTCAAACATAGATCACAAACTAAAAACAAAAACATAAAATCTATATCTTCAAATCACGCATTCATAAACGGTATAACAAAACTACACTACAAGCACCGAAATATATACAGAAATAAACACCAAAAACTAAAACCCTATCGAAGCTTTTTATACATGTGTGTGTGTATACATAGAGTCAAATGAGCTCAAAATTAATAGAAAAGTGCAGATATATGTATAATTCAGATTGTAAGTATAGATATAAACCTGCCTAAAACCGGTATGAGAAGCGAAATGAAGAGAGAATCAGCGAAAATTGTCACCGGCGATGTAAGAGAATTCCCCTTTTATATTTCTAAAGAGCGCCCAAAACTCGGTAGATAGACAACAAAAAGACAGATACAGACGTTTCGTATTTATAATTGTATTTTTGCTTTTCACTAGGTTTTTCAATCTTGATATTTTGAACAAAAAAAAATTGAAAACAACGCATTAATTTTTGATTAATTGTAAAAAAATATTTGATCACTTGGATTCTTGAAATTCAATTAGTTGATATGAACTAGTTATAAAAGAAATATTTTAAAATAAATAAATATAATAACTTAAATATTATTAAGATATGTTTTATTTTAATTAATCATTTCGACTGATTTTCAATTGATCAATTAATTTTTAATAAATTTAACGGTATAATTATGATTCTCATATTTTAAATTAAGTTAATATGTTGACACTAACATTCATTTATTTATTTTTACTTTTTTTAGATTTATCAAAATTCTAAAATAATTGATTGAATGTAAAAAGGTTTCTTAATATAATATAGTTTAGCAAGAGAAATTATTAAATTTATAGTAATCTCAAAAGAAATGGTTAGGTTATGAAAAGTAGTAACGATTACTAATATTAAAAAGGTTACAATACAAAGATATAATATTAGTTTTTTTTTTTTTTACTTTTCTTTGACAAAAGAATATTGGATATTGGATAGCATATATATAAAAATGTTATCTAATATTTTTTTATTTAAAAAATTATATTATAATTTTGGATAACATATACAAAAGATATAACTCATAAAAAAAATGTAATCCAACAATTTTATAAATCTAGACTTTATATATAATATTTTATACTTTTGGGCTAAAACAGTTTGTACAACTTGCTATACTCAGAACATACTTAGAACATCAACAAAATGTATGAAAGGACACCATATGAGTTTATGGCCAATAAGAAAACATGAAGTATTTTCATGTGTTTGGATGAAAATGCTATGTGCTTAAAAATGATGAGCATCTTGGAGAGTTTGATGCTAAAGCTGAAGAAGATATTTTTTTTGGCTATTCATCGGAGTTTAAGGCTTATAGTGTGTTTGTGAATCCAGACACATGCTTTTTATTTTCAAAAATATTGGTCCATTATTAGTAAAGATGTTGTAATCTGGTCACTACTTTTTTCAAACGGGTGAGATTATGAATGAGCTTAATTATACGAATATTGTATTCATTCTAAAGAATAAAAATGTATCGTTGGTAGGTGATCTAAAGCCAATTTCGTTATGCAATATTTTGATGAAAATAATTACGAAAGTACTGGCAAACAGAATGAATGAGCTTTTGGAAGGAGTGGTAAAAGCGCCTTTACTCCAGGGCGTTTAATATCGGATAACATAATACGAAATCATGCATTTTTTGAAAAGAAAAAGAACAGGGAAAAATGATACATGTTAAACTCGATATGAGTAAAGCTTATAATCGTGTAGAGTGGGATTTCTTGAAAGCTATCCTTTTAAAAATGGGTTTTCATACATGGTGGGTGCATATGATAATGCAGTGTATAACAATAGTCTAGTATAAAATTGTTCATGGTAGTAGAGAAATGGGTCTGATTAATAAAAGTAAGGGAATCCGGCAAAGTGACCCGTTGTTGCCATATATTTTTATCATATGTGCTGAAGGACTGTCTGCACTGATTCGGAAGTTTGAAAGTAGAAATTGGATTCATGGTATAAAAATCTGACGTCAAGCTGTGGTTGTATCGCACATGCTCTTTGCGTACAATAGTTATTTTTACTGTAAATCAAGGTAGGAGAATGCGGGCAAGGTCTTGGAATTACTGCAAATATATGAGAAGGAATCGGGTTAGAAGGTTAACTTGGAGAAGTCATCGGTCTTTTTCAGCACCAATGTTATCTTTTATAATAGAACTATGCACTTCCTGGAACTTCATAAGGATGAGGCGAATGATCATAGTGTGACAACCCGGGTCAAATTCCGATCATTTCCCGAAAAACGGATCAAGTCCCGATTTCGAGTCCAAAACAAGCTGAAGCATACTGACCCAAATGCAGCCAACTTGGGTAACCACAGGCCCCCAAAAGATCATGATTTGTTGGTGAACATAGTAGTAATACTTTTGCCTTATAAACTGAACAGAAGTCCAAAATCCTATCGACGTGAGACTGGGGTGTTACAAACTCCCCCACTTAAACTCCTAACGTCCTCGTCAAGTACGAACAGACAGCCCATAGGCCCGGACCATTCCTCTCTAGCCATTATGGGATAATACCAGCTAGCTAGTTTCGTGTCCCCACCTCTGGACCTCTTGTCATTGTGGTATAATACCACCAGCCTTCGTGTCCCCACTTCCGGCAACTTGACGCATCAAGCTTTCGAGAGTCGGCTCTAATACCATATGTGACAATCCGGGTCAAATTTTGAGCCTTTTTCAAAAATCGGGTCAAGTCCCGATTTCGAGTCCAAAATAAGCCGAAACATACTAGCCCAAATGCGGCCAACTTGGGTAAACCACAAGCCCGCCACGGGCCCCCAAAAGATCATGATTTGTTGGTGCACATAGTAGTAGTACTTTTGCCTTATAAACTGAATAGAAGTCCCAAATCATATCGATGTGGGACTAGGGTGTTACACATAATGCATATTTGGGGTTACCAAATATTTTGGGAAGAAACAAGTCAGTCATCCTCGAATTTTTAAAAGACAAGATTAATTCGAGAGTACGGAGTTGGAATGGGAAAAATATATCTAAGGGTGGCAAAGAGGTCGTAATCAAATCAGTTGCTCAATCGCTTCCAGTTTTTATTATGAGTGTTTTTTTACTGCCTCCAGAGATAACAAAAGATAATGAGAGAAGTTTAGCAAAGTTCTGGTGAAAGTCGTATTTGACAAATGATAAGGGTATACATTAACAGAGCTGGGACACAATGACTAAACATAAAGTAGCATGGGGGATGGGATTTGGAAACTTTCTGGATTTTAATTTGGCAATGATGGAAAATCAAGGTTGGAGATTTCTCACAAGGTCGGAAAGTTTGGCTACTATAGTTTACAAAGCTCGATATTTCACAAAGAGTAATTTCTTGGAGTCTAAATTATGAGGTAACCCGAGTTTTGTGTGGAGGAGCATTTGGGAGGCTAAGGAGTTGATAGTGGTGGAAATCAGGTGGAGAATAGGATCGGGGGAGATGGTGAAAATTAAGGGACAACCATGGTTAATGGATGCTAATAATCCCTTTGTCACGAAAGAGACGAAAGTTATAGAAAATAGGCATGTCGTTTCCCTAATGTGTACCAGCAGGCAACAGTGGGGTCTGGATTTAGTTAGGGACATTTTCAATCAAAGAGACCAACAATGCATACTCAGTATTTCACCAGATGAGAGAAATAATGAAGACATCGCATATTGGAGCCTGGAGAAGTCTGGAACCTACTCTGTTCGAAGTGCATACAATCTTATTCAAAAGCAGAAAAATCATTGGAATTATGCAGACAATGATAATATTTGGGGAATATTGTGGCGTGCTATATCAGGTTGCTTACCAACAATAATTCGGGGTTAATTACATTCTAAGCATGTAGCGGTTCTTAAAGATTGTCTAGTGTGCTCGGATGGAGAAGAAACTATTATGCATGCTGGTGTCTTGTTCGTTTGCAACTCAATATTGGAAATCGTTATGTACGACTTTATGGTTGGGGAGCTTAACAATATTACAAAATAGTTTGTGCATGTGATAAACAATAATAGTAAGGAAAAACAAGCTGAAATTGCAACAACTTGCTGGACTATTTGGACAAATCTAAATGAGATGGTTTGGAACAAGAAACGATATTCAGTTAATGAAGTAGTTGTTAAAGCAAAGTAGTACCTTATGCAATGGAAAGTCGCCCAAGATCGATCTACTGGTGCTCTTCTTCAGTTTGAAAATAATGGGGATGAAGTTTTTATTTGGGTTAAGCCACAGTCTCATATAATTAAGGTAACAGCGGATGCAGCTATTTTTGAAGACAAGATAGAGTATGAATTTGGTCTGGTAGCTAGAGACTCAAATGCAGAGTTGGTTCAGGAAAGAACAAGCCTGCGGTGTGGTCAGGTTCAATCAGAGCTAGCAAAGGCGTTGGCAGTGAAACAAGTGCTAAGTCGGATAAAGAGTATGGGTTATATATCAAGTTCATGACTGATTGCAGCCAGATGACTCACTTTGGTGACTGACTACAAATTTGACTCACTCTGCTCACTCATCTAATTAAAATGTTCAAAATGTTAGAGTCAAAGAAAAAAGTAACGGTCAATGTTGATGATGTGGCGATGTAATGGGCCAATCGGTAAGCTGGACACTACAACGGGCCAATCGGTGAGTTGGCTCCTGCAACGGCTATATGTATCATTTTACATACAGATACAAAGAACAATCTAGGGTTCTTCATCAGAGATCTTAAAATCTCATCAATTGGAAACAATTAGCCTAATCTGTTGCAGTTGTAGCTTGAGAACATCATTGAGAGTGAAACCCCCATGGCAATAACAAGCACCGCTAGGTCATCGGAAAGGTTCATTTGCGATTGTGGGCACAGGGCTAAGATGTATACGTCTTGGTCCTTGAAAACTCTTGGACGAAGGTTTTATACATGCTGTCACTCACAAGTAAGTTGTTTCAGCTTGTGTTAAAATGCTAGGTGTTAAATAATTTTTTTATGAAAATGAACTAATTTTTGAATGTGGAATTTGCAGGACAGCAGGTGTGACTATTTTGAGTGGTATGATGCAGAGATTGAGGGAAGGAATGGTGATGTTATCACTCACTTGAATCATAGAAGAATCTACTTGGAAGCAAAGATAAATTTACTTGAAGAGAAGATCCGGATGCTTGAAGGAAAAGTTGCAAAGAAAAAGGAAAAGAGTAGAGCAAAGAAGGTGAAATTTGGAAAGGTTATGAAGATATTCAAGATATTTAGCTGTGTGATTGTTGTGTTGATTGCTGTGTTGGTGGTGAAGTCCCAGCAGAAGAGGAATGGCAATGATGGATGGCTCAGTATTATGTAATTTGTGATTGTTGCCACTGAATAATTTTGAGAAAATGTATTGTATCAGTGGTGTTCAACATCCATGTACTAGCAATATTTAAATGAATGAAATGAAGCTACTCATGTAGCATTATTAAGATAACATCAGATTAACCAAATCCCAACATATATTACCTTGATCAGTCATTACATAGTAACCAAATCCCAAACACATAAGTTACAAAAGTCATGACATAATAGGATTTTGGATTTTGCTCTGAGCAAACAACATAATCAACCCAAAATGAGGTATAACTGACCATACTTAACCCAAAAATATAATCATCCCAAAGTTATGGTTCAACTGACCATACTTAATACAAAAGTTATGGTGGGATTGATAATACTAAACCAAAAACATAAAGTTCATAATTAAAAAGTCTTAACCATCATCAAGATTCACTGGATCTTGAGGTGTATTTTTAAATGTGAACTTTGTCTTTAACCATAATCTGTTGCTCCTCCTTGGGGGCTTCTCGGCTTCATCACCCTCTTCTTCAGACAGCTCTTCATCACCCTCTTCTTCTTGAGATTCTTCATCACCCTCTTCTCCAGTATCTATTTCAGATTCTTGAGATTCTTCATGTTCCCTAAGACCACCTTTTTCACATTTATCATTTGTGCACTTGGTTCAGCTA
>PHNY01204332.1:1355-12692 GCA_003724115.2 Anethum foeniculum | reverse complement strand
CATTCTCAAAGCTATGGCCATCATTTTGAAAGTAGTAAAGATCTGTCTTGCTATAATTATATTTCTCAGCATAATCATCAAATTCTAGTATTGACAATAAATCGGTGTCAACATTTTTTATTACTTCTACAGTCCCCCATACATAGTCAGCATTACCTTTAAAGGTTTCAACTTTAAAATCGTCGCGATAATGTAAGTAAAGAGTAACCCTAGAAGACATTCATATAGAACAAAAACATGATATAACATCGATTACACACCGGTACAAAGAAACGAAGCAAATAACAAGTACAAAATCTTGTTCATTATGATAACTACAGTACTGGTCATATAAACATACCCATTATGCATGTCACTCAAAAAACACAAGTCCGGTATCAATACATACCTTATACACGATTTAGATGAGTCCTAGATGTTAGTTGTTGCTTAATCTTCCAAGATCGGCCCAGATACGATTGTAATCGATCGATTCAAAGAGAATGAGACGATTAGGGTTTCATGTGTCGTCTTCCCCTCTTTTCCAATTCCCGCCTCTTTGCCAAATGAGAATGATACGCTTGTATTATATATTTTTTTAATCTGTTCTCTTACATGTCACATGCCTAATCACCGACAGCTGTAGCCACATCAGCCTCCATTTGGCGTTTAACAGAAAACATAAAGTAAAACGTTAAATTTGACTTTCTTTTCGTTTGACTCTAATGTTTTGAATATTTTAATTAGATGAGTGAGCAGAGTGAGTCAAATTTGTAGTCAGTCATCAAAGTGAGTCATCTGGCTGCAATCAGTCATGAACTTGATATTTAACCCTAAAGAGTATAGGCTGGTCAAAGGTGGAGGTAGAAACAAATTGTCTATGAGATCTCCATTTGGAATGGTGATATAGGAGTGAGCAAAGTTATTTGTATTTTATTATATGGTCTGCGAATATGGTTGTCCATAAATTTACTAAGGCATCATATACTTTCCTATTGAACTGCAAAGATGTATCGAGTACGATTTAAGTATCTAATGAATTTTTCCTTGTGTCCAAAAAAAAAAGAAAAATCCAGTGGTTATAAATAATTATATCTTTCTAAAAAAAATTTATTGTTAAAATATATTTATTTATATATGAATGTGTTTTGTCGAAAAAATTTAATATTTATAATTTAATAAATTTAGTGCATTTTACAAACAGAAGCTAAACATGGAAAAAAAGGAAAAAATTTATAAACATTAAAATTATTTGATTCGATTTGAAAAAAATAAAAGAATTATTTTATTTAAAAAAAATCGCCTAAAAAATGCAATTGACACCATAACATAATTATATTATATATTTTGAATAAAAGATGTCTCCCACGAGTTTAAATAAGGCTTAGATTTTGAATTGGCTAGAATTACTTTGTCCTTGAAATATTCTTTTTTGTCGCACCTGGATATAATTTTTCAGATTTTTAATAAATTTTAAACAAAAGTTTCATATATTCAAATTCATTTATGAATTATGACCGGTTTAAAAACAAGATTTCATCGTCAGGTTTTTGAGAAATGAAAAGAATTTGAATTTGGAATGTTTTCAAATCTATTTGAATAATATCCTTATATATTTGAATTTAAATAACAATCTATTATTGCAGTCTCCCTACATCTCTATCGTAAAATATGATATATTAAAAAGTGAATTTTATCTATAAATTATTTCCAAGAACTTTTTATCTTGAAAATTTTTTCAGGATTTTCCTTTGAAATTTTTTTCCTTGTAGGATTTTTTTTTTTTTTTGAGAAATTTTTTCTCAAGATTTTTTTAAGGCAAATTTTGTTGAGAAAATTTTTTTCCCATAAATTTTTTTCATAATTTTTCTTCTGGAAACTTTTACCCAAGAAAATACTTTTAAGTATTCCAACCAATACTAATTTTATATTCCTCAGGTCAATGTACTGAATAGAAAACTTTATATTAAAAATTTTAAAATCTGTATTAAATACTAATTTTATCTGATCTAAATTTTCGAATTATTTATTTTTAGTCTCTAAGAAAAGATCTCCAAAATTATTTCCTTCAATAATGTTAACCATTTAATTAACCATTTAACATTTAAATATTTAGCAATAAGAAATCTTTCAACCGATACTAATTCGACGTTTGGTCAATTTTTTAATTTTATTTAATTTTGTATAATTTTTTTAAAGTATTCCAACCAATACTTATTAGAGGTTTGGTCAATCTTATATTCTGAATTAAAATTTTCTTCTGTTGTCAGAAGTCGATTCCCCAGGTCAATGTACTGAACATAATTGTTCTTATCAAATTATCACCATTTTGATCTGCTAACAGAGTTCTTACCTAAAGAAGACAATTTCAATCTGTATTTACTCAAAGCTGCCATGTACGGGTTTGGATTTAATATGATCGTGTAGGAAAAGAAATAGACGAAGCTTATGAGTATAAAAGCTTATGATATAAACTCAATTTTGAGTTTATCTGAATTTGTTGATTTCTTTAAGAATTGAATGTAATATATCAATTTAAGATTATCAAGTAGAAAGGTTATGAATAGGCTTAGTCCCCAGAATTACTAAAATTTAAATGACAGTTGATCCCATTTAAGCATACGACATACGAGCTCCCATTCTGTAGTCTGAGCGTTGCAACTTGCAAGTTCTGGATTAAATAGGCAGTGCATTAAGAGCAAAGTTGAGGTACATATAGCATTTTACTCGGAATTTTCAATCTCAAACAATAAGAGTCTGTGACCTTTTCCATCAACATGTATAGACAATCTTCCGCACATTTTTATCAACAAGTTTAGACAATCTTTTAACCGTGTCTATTAGCAATTAGCATTGCAATTGATTAAGAGACTGTAGTACTGTTGCAATTAATTAAGAGATTGTAGTACTGAAGCATGCCTTTTGAGATAGAGGACCACGTTTTGCTAGCTTGGTCAATATATATGACATTGCAACCTTGGCACCTAAGTTTGGGCGACCTCGAGATAAGCAGATGACACCACCGAGAAGAATCAAACTGTTAGTTATCAGTTTATTGGAAGGTTTCCTTGAACACCCCCTGTTGTTGAATTTACTGACTTGTGGACTATCAGAACCTTCTGCAGACAATTCTCTATGAGCTAGAGCATTCGGGCTATCTACAGTTCCCACTGCTGACGAGACCTATATTAAAAATAGATAGAAACACAAAGCAAAGGAATCATGTAAATATAGTTTGCAAATGAAACTTAAACTGAGCAAGCAAAAGAAGAAATACATACACACAGAAATCTTACGTAATACAATATTATGCATAGATACAAGCACAAAGATAGGAGAGGGGCAATATATGATATAAACAAAGAAAAGGGGATAGAAATAAAACAAAGAAAGATGAAACAACCTTGGCTTGTGATATCGGAGTTGAATTATATGATTTAATGAGAAGACTAAATTAAGTAAATCTGCAGGTTTATTTGTGTCTACCATTTTTATCGAGATTCAAGCCTCTTGTTAATCGTGTTCTACATACGTTTAATAGGAAATAGATGGCACATATTAATAGTTAATATCTGTCATAATAGTTTACTTGTTGAACTAATATTCTGATGAATACTATGAAGGTAGACCAAAAATAAATCAGGTAACCAACTGCTGCATAACATGCATGTTTAGTACATGTGTTGCACCGAGGCCACAAACCCACATTAGAAAAGCCAGACATGGAAAATATCTTTCACCTTCTGAACAAAATCATTTGCAATTACAGCTGAACTCATTTGAAGATTGTTGATCGTGGAGTATTTGCGGAGTGCGTCATTCATCTTACATATATACCGCCAAATGCCTTTAGAAAAAGCAAGCTTTGCCATATCAGGATTCAAACCAGCATCTTCTTGGTGCATCATTCTAATCTCACATGCATTTCTACCAGGTACTGTGAGAAACGTAAAATGATTCACATCAAGAAAAATGAAAAGTAGAACAGTGCAATCACCACATTATATATAATTATATATATTGAAAGTGCGCCAAAAGTAAAACAGTGCCCATCACCACATTTTACACACACACACCCACAGAGGAAGAGTGACAGATAGCCAAAGCAATGGGGTATGTAGTCCTGCAGCCAATTCATCTTGTGATGCAAAGAGAAACAACTATAAAACACCCTTTTGACCCATTAAGAGGGTTTGTCATGATAAGCTGTAACAGAAATACTAACTACTCTGTGGTAGAGAAACTTTTCAATTGTGACATTAATTATGTGCTTTGTTTTGTTCCCAAGTTAACCAGTGGAGTGGAGGAGTTGGGTAAGGAAGCTTATAACCAAAAAAAAAAATGTGTGAAAGAGAACTACATGAATTAATATGCACTCCAGGTTTTTCCCCACCACTCACTGGCACTAATCCAAAGCTTAAATACAAACCTTGCCAGGCTTTAACAAACTCAAATGCTAGTCGTTAGTTCTCCTACAGTATTACAGACTCCCAGGAGGCCAGGAAATTAAAAGAGAGCCAAGAAATTCTGCAACTTCTGTATAAAGAGGTTATTGACTAATATTTGCACTTATAATATAGATAGTCATGCAAAGATAGAACACAGAACCACTTTGCATGATGAACAATAGATGCTGTAAACAAAGCATTTTAGTATATTCCATAGTACTGAACTCGGCTGAAACCGAAAGACAGTAAATCAATAAGCATTAATCTCCTGCAGAAGTAAAAGGAAAGAATGCTACGAATAAGCCCATTTTAAGAAGCTATATTTCAAAATTTTCATTCTTGAATAACCGAACATGGCTGCAGTCATTTATCTATACAAAAAAGTAGCTGCAATTCTAAAGATGCAACTTTGTATGCTTGTGACCGCAGGTAATCTGCATCAGTTCTCAAGGTCAAAGCCAATTAGTCAGGCCCACCAGCTACCTCTCCTCATGGACAATTTTAAATTTCCAAGGTCAAAAACTTAATAATAAAATTAATCTACATAAAGCCCTCCTTAAATGACTCCATAATCCAACCTGCAATCTACAGTACATAAAGAAGTACTAGTATACTTTAAACTAAGCAGCATTAGGTCTCCTACGTACTTTGTCGTTTAGTCTTGGCAAATGTTTTGTGTAGTTAACTTTCGTGTTTTGTTTACCTGGATTGGAAACCCATACAGGACATGAAATGGATATGGATTCATCTACTTATGTGTTTTGTTTCGCGTACCTAAAGTCTAAACCCCAATACCAAATTTTTATGTCCACTACAAAATTGTCAGGTCTAATGTCGTTATTATAAAGAATTAAACATAACCTCCGGTAAAGGAAGATGCATTTGTTCACAGTTTAACATGATTATGCTAGAACTTCTTTTTTTTTCTTTACCTCCTGCGATTTATGAAAACTCAAGTTATATTCCACAATTTATGAATAATAGTTGGCTTTGCATATAAAACAAATCAATTGTAAGAAAACTCTTAAATGACCTCAATAAACAAATACAGGAGTAATAGGGGAATTTAATAACTTGCCTTTCCTTATCATCCATCCAGATCTTAGAAATCTAACACGAACATACTTCTTTTGTCTTGGAGCTAAAGGATGCTCACATTCCTAAAAATGATCATAAATAATAGATAAGTCGATCAGAAGAAGTAAGATCTCTATCACAGCGTCAGAAGATTGATGCACCAAAAAGCTGCAAAATCAAGTTAATTAACTAGTAATAAATGCCAGTAAAATATATTTGTAAAAAGGCAATACCTAACAAACCACTATACCAAGTCTCCGATACTTAAAAAGAACGGTTCAAAAAGCTTTGGCTTTGATAGTAAATTTTTTACACATACTAAAGTAGATAAATGCAGCTTTATCCCTTGAATCAGGCCACAGATTATTATGCAAGCTGATTAGATGGTTACTTCACCATTAAAGATCATTTCTGTTGTTCTAACTCCAACTTTACATGATTGAAATTCGAAGCTAAACAACTGATTCGAGTTTATATCCTTCAACAATGAAATACATGCAAGTCAACTCAATTAGTACTTCCAATTGTACAAAGTTGTAATGTAACACCGCTATATCAGATTCTATCAGAAATTTAAAATTTGTAAAAGAAAAACAAAATAAATTCAAAAAAACTTCTAGATAAATGAGTTTGTAAAGATAGCTCTGTGGTTAAAACGTAAGGTGATACCAGTTTAGTGGTCAAAGGCACACTTGCATTGCAATAAGTTCTATTTGATAGAATGTTCTCTTATAGAAAATTTATTATATATGTCATCAACTGTATAAACTCAGATTATTTATATTTCCGCGAAATACCTTACTGATACAATAGTAGGTATCTTCTCCTTTTTCCCACAATCTCCACGCAAGTACATATTCCCTCGCTGTAAGGAGCGGAAACTTTTTTATTAAGCGACCAATTTCAACTCCATTTCCTTTACCAACATGCAAAAGATTTTGCTCAATCAAAGTGTTGTCCCACTTCTCCCTGTAATTATTATCCATGTAAAAGTCTTTCAGCAACTGAGCAGAGCAGTCCTCAAACACGGTCACACTCATGTACTTTAGCGGACCATCCTGTGAGTAAAAAGGAAACCAAGTTGGAGAAACCATGTGCATTTCTCAAGGCTCAATCATTAAACTAAAGCATAAGATGTTCTGAATGACAGAACATGTATAGTATATCCATTTCGCACAGTCATTTTAGTTGCACCAAAATTTGAAGGCACCTAAAAATACACAGTTTGATATTATCAGAATAAGTGTTGGTATAAAGCTTCTGGGTTGGTAAAACCAAATTACAAGCCTAATTTAACTTTGTCGGTCTGTTTAACTGTTTCTCAATTAAAAAGATATAACTAAACAATTTTGAATTTATGTTTATAGAGTTGAACTACTTAAATTTTATTTATTTAATTTAGTTTATTACAATTTGTAGCATGGCTCGGACACAAATCATATTGACCTTCATGACATGTAACATTGAGTACTTTCTTGTCATATCTTTACTTCAAATAAAATTAGTGTTATTAGAGATACATTATCATATACTGACTTACAATTTGAACAATCCAAAATAATACTAACTTACTTATCAAAAATATACTCCTACTTTAATAAACCTTCAAGTAACAAGTACCTCTATATCAGGTAAACTAAATAGGCCCAACAAATGTTAGTACTAAAACGGTTACCTCTGTACTTATCAAATCAAATGTAATTTATTCATTTATTTAATTTAATTTGATTATTTCTGAGCCATGGTATACTAATTCCAAGAAATAACAAGTAAGTAATTTTATTATCTGTGCAGTCGCTTCAATCCATCTTCTCAAACTATGAAGATACTACCACAAGAATAAAGAAAAAGCATATACTATTAGTGATTATTTTAAAATTAAGACACTCTGTAATTCTCCCATCTTCAAAGACAAACTAGTACGTGATGAAATTTGTGATAGTATTTAACCCTCCTCAATTAAAAAGAACAGGCTACCTTAACCTAGTCCCCCAAAAAAATCACCCGACCTATTCCTGGCATAAGCACAACAGGCTACCTTAACCTAGTCTCCCCCAAAAAAATCACATAACCTATCCCTAAGGCCTAAATGTAATCCATCTATTGTCAACTTCTAGTGCAAGGCACATGATAAGGAGAGAGATGAATTAATCCTTACAAAACCAAGAAGTTCCAACTTGAATGCCTTATTGTACTAACCTTCTTTTAAACACTAGACAAACGGGGATTTCTTAAATCTCTCTTATAAAGGACAAAAACGTATTCCCAATAGTAGTAATGATTATCAAAACTAAAGATGGCAATGCTCAAATGCCTGAAGATTGTGTTTGAGAACATGAAACTCATTTCAAATAATGGATTCCAAATGACATAAATTGAGATGTCATCGAATTCTCAAATTTATGCTTATATTTAATGCCTTGGAATTGAATCAAATCCAAATTAATTTGATTATCCAAGAATGTCATCTGTACTAAATCCATAATTTCAAATGAATTCCAAGTTCCCAAACAAGCCATTATCAATCCCAAGTGAAAGATTTCTTTTGTATCTTCTAAAAAAACTATGTAAGCTACTATTACACTAAGAACAGTTCCTATCGTTACTCTCCTACTACTGCACTACTGACAAGAAGGTAATTAAAATCATTGGTAAATTACCTATATTGGAAACTAAAAATGTAGACAATAAAATTCAGCGTCTGAACTAGACAGTACTTGCTAAAGTGATAAATGATAATATTACAGTTATCTTAAATCTGTCAAATTTCAGAAGTAATAGTTGAAGTGAAGCACAAAAGAATATGGGTGGGTAATTATCCCTAACAAAAAAGGCGGACTAAAGGTGATACAATCTAGAATTATCTCTACCACCAGTTTGCGGATAAAGAAATTACCTTAGTTTTGCAGCATTTTGCACTGTAGGAAAGAAGACTACTACTTTTCTCTATCACATTTTCCCATTTTTCAGTCCCATCATTGAGTCCCCCTTCCAAGTTATCGATCAAATTTTTGAGATCTGAATCAGAAATAATGCAAGAACTCCTGCAAGCACAATCACCAGTATTACATGACGCAAACGTCTTTGAGAGCATTTAACAAGTCAACTTAATAAAGTCTACCAACATATATATTATCAGCACAATATCATATACAAACATCCCCTTAGCTGCCTGTGTTCGAGTATCACTATTAAGCCTAGCATCAAAAATACGATTAGCTTTATCCATATTTTTTAAGTATTACAATCACAGGGTTACTCTGTAGGTATATAAGAAGCCTAGCAACATAGTTATCATTATTACACTAAGAAACAAGAAACGAATATATATACACGCTAACATTCCAGAGGTTCAAGTATCAGCGGAGAAATGTATTTCCAATATATACACTGTAATTACCTAAATTAATAACAAGTCAAGTTATCTAACAAATTTTATGTGCTTAAGAAGCCTAGCATCAAAATAATAATAATTATTACAGTAAAAATGAATTTATATACACGCAAACATTCCCATTGGTTCGAGTACAAGTGGAGGCCCGTAATCTAGTCATTTTTCAACATAGACACACTGTAAATTCCTAAATAAAAAACAAATCAAGTAATCTAACAAATTCAATATGCTTACAAAGCTACTTAAACAAAATTACAATACATACAATTAACTACAAAATAATAAAATAGAGATAGAACACAAACCCTAGCTGTGACTGTGACGAGGATTTAACAGAATTGTTGGAGCGAGGAGGAGGTTGAGCAGGGGCAATTTGGGAATTAGAGAAATACAATTTACGAATCGTGATTAGAAATCGATATATAAGTATGATAAGTATGACGCCGGTAGTATATGTGAGCCATCCACCGGCGATTCTATTTTCCGGCGACGTTACTTGCCACTTCAGTTTCAAATCCTCCATTTGTTTTTTATACATACATGATGTGTAAGTATATATATACACGCATGTCAATCTTGCACTCTTATCCCTTTCTTTTTGTTTTCTATATCGAAATGATGGTGGCCATAGGAAACTGCGAAAATATATATGATTTTAATACTGTGACGTCGTTTTGCTGAAGAAGTTGGATAAGAAAATGACACTTTTTCGTCGATTTTAGAAATTGTGAAGAATCCTGACCAAAAAAATTATTTTGTGAAGAAAGGGAAATAAGTCGATTATTTGTGGCTGTTTTTGGGTCACAAAAAAACTAGGTGTACCAACAAAACTCAAAAACAAAATCGAGCCACATAATCGAATCGAAAAATTATTGTAATAAAAAGAATTCTTTTTTTTATCAAAGTAATAAAAAGAATTCTAAAAATGTTATAATTAAACAAGAACAATACGGCATTATAGTAATATATTTTAAAAAACTTATTAAATATGATGACAAAATAGCTTTTTAATATATCTTTCGACTATATTTTAATATAAAATAACAAATATAAATTACTTAAATTTAAATATCAAATAATACCTTTTGTAATTAAATAGTTTCAATAATGAAACGAATCTCTAAAACTAAGTGATCTATACCATCCCCGTTCTTCCCGGACTGCATTTTAAAATCATAAAATCAATCAATTCTAAAATTAACTGATCCATAGCATCTTTCGTTATTCCCTAACAAAAGGCTGCGTTCTAAAATTATAAAATCAATCAAGCATTCTAAAAGTATAAAATCAATCAAATAATAACATACACTTAAAGGCTTAACAAAACAAATAGTGACAAAACTATCATAATATGCAAAATAAAGTTTTAAACTCAAGTGCTAATGAAAATAACAAACATGAACTACTTAAATTTAAACATCAAACAATACATTTATAATTAAATAGCATCAACAATAAAACGAACCTCTGAAACTAAACGATCCACAACATATTTTGTTCTTCATGGGCAAAAGGCTGCATTCGAAAAATAATAAAATCAATCAAGCATTCTAAAATCATAAAATCAATCAAATAATAACACACTTAAAGGCTTAACAAAACAAATTGTGACAAAACTATCATAACATGTAAAATAAAGTTTTGAAACACAAGCGCTAATAAAAAATCTAGCTAACAATTGATCTTTTTTCTGAGCCAAACAATTTACGCTTATGTATATGTAAGATTATTAACTTCATTTTTAAACTATATTTTAGGACTTGAAATTTAGGAGAGTATTAAGATAAGAACTTTGACTTGAAAAGAAAGTTTTAACGAATAATAATCTGATAGAGAAATTTTAGATAAAGTATAACATGATAATTTGAGTTAGGGAGAAAGTTTAAGAGAAAATGAGGTAATTAACTTTCCACTTGAAAATAAAGTTTGAAAAAAAATAATAATATGGTAGAGAAATTTTAGGAGAATAATAAGATGATAATTTGAGTTATGCAGAAAGTTTATTGATACGGTAGAGAAACTTTAGAAGAATAATAAGATGGTAATTTGATAATTTGAGTTAAGAGGAAAGTTTATTGATATAGTAGAGAAATTTTAGAATAATATAATAAAAATGTAATTTTAGTATAAGAGGGTAATTTGAGTTAAGAGTAAAGTTTAGGATAATATGAGGTCATTAAGATTTTCACTATTTATTAATTCAAAAAATTGAGAAAATTCGAAAAATAGAATAAGGCGATTTGAGAGGCGCCACATAAACGCCCCTGTCTTATCCTTTATATAAGTATATTGAATATTGATATTGATTCAGTGATGGTTAAAAAAGTGTTATTTATGTAAAACCATCCAAAAACTAAAGAGAAAAGACAAAGACAATTATGAATTTTACATTAAGTATTCTACTCAATTGAGGACACCTACTCAAATAATCTATTTAAT
>PHNY01204327.1:8642-23332 GCA_003724115.2 Anethum foeniculum | reverse complement strand
TATATATATCATGTAGTAAAATATATTTATAGTATAGAATAGGTTATAGTTTATTTATTCCACTTATATATATAATGTATTAAAAATACTGTATAGTATGTTTTAAATTATTTATATCTTTATTATAACCTCATATAATATTATGAAAAATATTTTTTATCGATTTTTTTTAAAAGTTAATTCTTAAACGGGGCGCCGGGGGCCGGGTAGGGGCTAAGTTTTGACCCGTGAAGCGGGGATGGGAATAAAAATTAATTCCCGCTAGGAAACAAGGAGGGGACGGGACAAACTTTTTTTTATGTGGGGCGGGGACGGGAATTGCGATCCCCCGCCCCGAGCCCGCCCATTGAGAACCCCAGGAGCTAAGGAGTTCGAAAAACAAAAATCAAAAGTGAGGATATATATTATGGTAAAAAATATATATATAAGAGCCATGCTATACTATACCAAAAACCAAGAAAGACAAAAATAATGAAGTGGGAGGCATACGCCTTTGTGATTTCCCTTCTCATTTTGTTTCATTCTCTGTCTTGGTCCTCTCTGGGGCGTGCTGCTGAGGAACTTGAGCCTGTTGCCATATTTACAGCCTGCCCGTGTGAAAACCTCTGCAATTGTATCATACGTGAGTAACAACCATCAGGGTAATTCTTTAGTAGATGTGAATGTGAGCCTTGTTCTGCTACTTTTCCGTCGTCTATTACTCCAATCACATGGGCGTTTCTTATTGTAGATAGGCGATGAGCCACAATTATGGTGGTCTTTCCGGAGCATGCGCGCTCCAGAGCCTCTTGCACACACCTTTCGGATTCTGCATCCAGTGCACTTGTGGCTTCATCGAGTAGCATTAGTTCTGCCTTTCTTAGCAAAGCTCGGGCAATGGCTATTCTTTGCTTCTGGCCTCCGGACAATTGAACACCTCTTTCGCCAACAAAAGTTTTGTAGCCATCTGGCAATGACGAGACGAACTTGTGGGCGTTTGCTAATGTTGCTGCTTCCATTATTTCAGCTTCTGTTGCTGATTCATGGCCATACGCAATATTTTCGTAGATGGTTGTTGCAAATAGACTTGGTTCTTGTGGGACTACTGCAATGTGACGCCGCAATGTCTTTAGATTGTATTTACGAATGTCTTTGCCATCAATTATGACACGCCCGGATGATGGCTCATAGAATCTCTGAACAAGTGCAATGACTGAACTCTTTCCACATCCACTAGGACCAACAAGGGCAAGAATTTTGCCAGCTCGAGCACGGATACTAAGGTCACGGAAAACTGGCATATCAGGGCGGGTTGGATAAGAGAAGTCCACGTGTTTCAGTTCCACTTCTCCACGAATTTGATCAGGCATTGGCGCGGAATCTGGATCATCAGGTTCAATTTCAGTTTTGCGGTCAAGGAGGTCAAAGACCGACTGCATGGCTCGACCACCTTTAATGAAGTCAGGGGCTAGGGTCAGTGTTTCAGCTGCACCATTTGCGGAGACCATTAGAACCATGAAAACTCTGATCGTTTTTGAGAAGTCCGAGATACCATGCTTCACAAGCCAGGAGGCATACCAGAGACCAAGGGCGTATGAAGCATAAAGTAAAAACTGGGCTATCCCATAACCACTTCCAGCAATTTGTCCCTTCCAAAAACAGCGGCGTAGTGGGGTTTCTAGGTTGGAGGTGAAAAGTCTGACAATCTTGGACTCTGAATTGAAGGCGGCAACAGTTCTCACATTTGCAACAGCTTCTCCTGCTAATTGTGTGGCTTTGGCATGCGCAGCTTCCAAGTCTCCAGAGAATCCTTGCATGAACATTTTCTGCGGGAAGTAGATTATACACAAGTGACCACTTCAAAAACTGTATCGCGGGAACTCTTATTGTTATATGAACATTAGTTTTTAATCTTAGGGGCAATATTACCAGATAAAGATTTATTTTAAGGCAATACTAAACAATAGCAAAAATTACATGGTGTTGCATACATGTTTTGCATTGTGTAAATTTAAAGAAGTGATACAATTCATGATTGTTTTGCCAAAATCTTCGGTTGGTCCTTACTTTACCTGTTTCAAGCATTCAAGTTGTCCCCACCGAACATTATCAAATGTTGATGTTAAGCACAACTTTTGCTTGATTATATTAGTTACGATGGGCATGCAAGCTTAAAGCCTAATTCAAACGGAAACATAGTTGAACATTTACGTTCCTAAGAACACAGTTTTTCAGTGCTATCTACGTCAACCAATAATTTATTTTTTTTAAGAAAAAACAAACTGAAATTTGTGAACTCAGCCGTAAAAGCATACCTGCAATACAGTGGCCGCAACAACAATAGGGAAAACGGCAATGAGGACTAGGGCTAGGCGCCACTGCAAAGCAAAGCCAACAGAGCAGGAAACTAGCAGAAGTGCTGAGTTCTGCATGATAACTGAAATTCTGTCCCCAATTGCTGACCTGACGTTATTGGCATCAAGAGCCAGCCTAGCTGCAATTCTAGAGCTCTCATTTTCCTCCTGATTGAACCAAGCCATTTCGTTTTTCAAAACTGCTGCCAACATTTTCTCTCTTACTCGTTTAGTCAAATTTTCTCCTACTACATCCCAGAAAAAGTGCTGTAGTGTGTTAAATATTAGAGCGGCTGATGAGACGCCAATTAGAAGATAACAATATTTTTCAATTTCTCTTATCATGTACGCATGGTCTTGATTGTAGTAAACACTGAGAACAACACTGAGGACATATGCAAAGAACGCACTAAGGGTGCCACAAACAACAGAACCTACAGAACCAACTAATGCATAGGGCCATTCTGGAGAATTCATTTTTGCCAGCCGCCAAAAGGAACTAGCTTGCTCCTTAAATGCAAGCTTTTCAATCCTATAACCGGGATATGATACATCTAGAGACAGGCTAAAATCAGAGGTGGAGAAATCAGATAAGCGGCGTGAGTATGGTGACCGGCCATATGAAGAATTCCTGGTGATTATAGGTGAACTCACGGAGTTTCTTGCACTAGAAGGCCTGCAAAAGAAGAATCGTCAATTAACAAACTATCATCCCGATTCCTGATTGCACCCAACAGAAATCGGTGAACTTCTAATATACTGTGTAACATTTTTAGAGTACCTTGCACTACTCTTTCTGGCATTGTTAACGGCAGTTTCATGTGCAACTTCTTGCAGGCGAATGAGTCTGGCATATGTCCCGTTCTCTCCTTTGGACATGAGCTCGTCATGAGTCCCAATTTCAGAGACGCTGCCCTGGTGCAGGACGGCAACAAAATCAGCCTTCCTGATTGTTGATAGTCTGTGAGCAATGACAAGAGTTGTTCTGCCAATCATGAAACGGTCAAGTGCTTCTTGAACAAGCTTCTCCGACTCGGAGTCTAGTGCACTTGTTGCTTCATCCAAAAGCAAGATTGCAGGATTTTTCAGCATTGCTCTTGCTATAGCAATCCTCTGCTTTTGTCCACCAGAGAGTTGCAAACCTCTCTCCCCTACCTACAAATATCTTTAATTTAGTATTTTATTTTTTACTGCATTCATTTTATTGTGTCATATATTACCTGTACAATAGTTTTATCAAGTTGACAAAAAAAATTATATAGATGAAGTAAAAGCTTGGATACTGCAACATTACATAGAGAATAACAAAGCTAATAATTACATAACTGTAATTTATTAAGCATCTAGTTGCTGTTACTAATATATTGATGAATATTTTTCTCCATTTTCAGTGTTCCCTTCTACCAATTCCAAAAACACATAAATATATTATTATTATCATTATTATATTCCCATTGGTTGCCCCCATAGGCCCATCCTGCCAAGTTCAGAAGTCTCTGTTTGTTCCTGAATAAATAAAACCTAATTTGTATCAGCACATGCCTTGTTGACTGAGACCATGTTGTACCCTTTATTTAAATAAATGAATATATGACTAAACACCTACAGTGTCCTTCCCTTTTGACTTTTAGAAGTTAGGTTTATTAGTTGACCAAACAATGCATTTGGTCTTTAATATAGAAAACAAGAAGATAGCAACAAAAAACAAACAGAGCCACTCCCCTCTGTTTAATAAGATCTATCACTACCTTCACCGTCCGGGCAACTACTAATGTGCATTAATTTATCATAAACTCACTGCCAACAAGCTTGATTGCAGAATATACATTAAGGATACATTTGTCTCAAAGAAAATATTTTTTGAAATAATAGATTAAAGAAGGTAATATAGTTAAATGAGTGACCTGTGTGTCATAGCCATCGGTGAGCTTAATGATAAAAGAATGAGCATTGGCGACTCTAGCAGCTTCTTCAATCTCGACGAGGCTTGCATCAGGCCGACCCAAAAGTATGTTTTCCTTGATGGTGGTAGCAAACAGGGCTGGCTCTTGGCTCACCAGTCCAATTTGCTGCCTCAACCATCTAAGCTTTAGTGTCTTTATATCATTTCCATCCAGTAAAACTTGACCTGGAAACATAAATTAACATAATAAATATTAGCTGACAGATGCAATAAATCTGTCTGCTTTCACATATGAATGTTATACCTGAGGTTGGATCATAAAACCTCTCGATGAGGGAAACAACAGTGCTCTTTCCAGATCCACTGCTTCCAACCAAAGCTATGGTCTTCCCGGACGGCACACTTAAGGACAAATTGTTTAGTATCAGTACATCTGGCCTGGAAGGGTATGAAAAATCTACGTTTTTAATCTCAACTTGTCCTAAAACTGATTCTAGTTCCAATCCCGTTTCACTGTTTCTGTTCACACTTGGTTTGTGATCAATTATTTGAAAGATTTTAGCAGCTGCAACTCTAGCCTTTGCAAATGCAGCCATACTTGGCGCAGATTGTCCTAAAGCACTGTAATTACAAGAAGACATATTAGAAATATTTGTAATCCAATATAGATTAGACATATAGAAACAATGCAGCAGAATACTCACATTCCTCCTATCATAACTGAGAACATTGTGGCTATAGCAAGTCCTCCATTAGTGTAATGGTGCCTCACCAGATAGCCTCCATACCAAAGCAAAAGAGCATAACAACAAAAGACGGTGAAGTACGTAGCCCCAAGTCCCAACCCCTTCGAAAATCCACTCTTATATCCGAGCCTTTGGGCAGTTTTTAGAGCCAATGAGTATGCTTTTAGAGCTCTAGACTCACCGACAAATGCGAAAACCATCCGAATTTGACCAACTGTCTGCAGTTTCATTTGAAATAAGAACATTTACACACCAAAACACATCAGAAAAATGATTAAAACAATCCCATTTCCTCACCTGCTCCGCAATATTTCCGGCCTGTGAAAGAGCTTCTTGGGACTTGGCAGAGAGCTTAGATAATGTAATTTGGTGGATAGCTCCAATCACAGCTATAAGAGGAACAACAGCAAGTGTGACCAAAGCTAATTGCCACACAGCAGTAAATCCCACCACAAATCCAGAAACAAAAGTTGCCATATAGTGAATGAAATTCCCCAACTGCACAAATAATGAAGAGTAAGTGCAGGGAAATTCATCCACCATGTAATGTGAAACAGAGCATAAACAGACAGACACAACTGAAGCTTATATCTAAAGTTATTCGATTTTATTGTTTCCACACCCTTACCTTTTCACTAATGGCATCTTGGACCATGACAGCATCAGTGTTAATCCCAAACACAACATCTGAAGTCCTAACTTCAGTATCGAAAAATTGAACATCTTGATTCAAAGCTGATTCTAAGTACTCAATCCTCATTTTAGTTGTTTGTCTCTCTCCAGTCCACATCCAACAAGATATCTCTGCAAATCTTGCTCAATTAGCATATTATCAAGTCAAACTAAAAACCCATATGAATAGCCTACTAATACTGCAATACATGTACAAAATATTCTCACCTGCCCATGAAGAAGCCCAAATTGCAGCTCCAACAACAAGAAAGTAAAATGCATACTACAAACATAAAACAGAGAAACTAATCAATACTCAGCCTTAATGAGAGTGTGCATGACATTTTATACATATGCATATATTAACTTTGTAAAGAATCATCACCTTGAGTACTTCTTGAGTCATCTTATCAATATTGTCAGCATTAGAACCAAAAGAATTAACAAGATCTGCAAAGAACCTAAGAAAGACAGGCAAAGAACAGCCATGAACAAAAGCTCCAACAGTGCCAATAATCATCAAAACATAATCTAATCTATCAGCAAATCTGAACAGCTCCAAAAACCCAACTGCAGCAGGCTGTTTCTTCTTCTCTTCATCTGTTTTCTTGGTGCTGCTCTGATCAGAACTACCCTCCATTTGTGTTTTAAACTTTGGCTCTTCTTCTTGGGATTTATGTAATGAGGTTGCTTGTGGTTTACTAAAGGTTTGAGCTTGTAAATGAATTTGAGTAGGAGGAGGTGGTGTTGATACTACAAGTTGAATGCCTTCAGTTTCAGAACATTTCCACTGTTCTGATGATGATATAATACTAGTATTATTATTATTATTATTGTTGTTATTATTGTTGCTCTTTATTTCCTCCTCCTCATATTCTTGTGACATTGCTTTACATTTACGAACTAACCATCCCCTCTCCCCCTCCTCTTTTATCTTCTCTCTCCACCGCTTTCAATTTTTTATCTTTACATTTATTTTTGGATCTCAGTTATTGTTATCTTAACAAGAAGAGCATCTATTATACATGAAATAGCTCTGCATCAAGCGTTGGTTGCAGTTAAATTTTCGAATTTCATATACCGAAATTATTTAAACTATCTTTTAAATTAAGCATGATTAAATAGCATTTTAATGTAGACAAATTTTATTCACACATAATAAACGCAAAAAGTTGACTAGACTTATAATAAATATTAAGTATGGACTCAAAAGTTTTATGCATAATATATTTGAATGAAGGGAAGTAAGTGTTGACAGAGACCCTTGTGTGTTAAACAGTTGGTTTCTTGTTGCTTGCTTGGTAAAACACAAACATACAGTGAAAATGACAGATGAGAGCACACTATACTATACTATACTATAACTATGGCTAAGGCTGTGCCTATTTCAAGATTTGGGCATCCGACAGACAGGAGAAGAATACTAGGTGTAAACTTGAGATTGGAGTTTTGACCAAAACTCACTGGTTTTACTGTCATTAACTGTTTCTTTATACCCTACAGTCTACACTATTTCGTGTCATTGTTACATTCTTCTTTTCCTTTCTTCAAATTTAGAACCTTGACTGCTTGTTCTATCTAAAAAATACTCATATTTGAGTTTTACCTTGAATGTGGTGCAAAAGCTTGGAGGATTTATGTTGGTTTGGCTTCTTCTACAAGTTAAATTATGTATAGTTTGCTTGCAGAATATACATGTCAAGTGTTCCACTCCATCCATGACTTTTTGTCTCCACTCTTCCTCTTTTTGTCATAAATTTGATAAGAAAAATATTGGATGGACATATAATTTTGATAGTTTTCCAGTTTGGAGATAATATAAAAATATTTCCATTCCGAACAAATGACTAATTTTAATAAATTAATATTTAAATTTATTCCAAAAATATTCAAGTTGTTTAATAGACGGGGTTTATTAATACTCTTTCCGGCCTAATTCTTTTGTCAAATTTAGCTTTTTTATGATCAAATTTATTAACTTTTTAACCAAATATTACATATATAGTATAAATAAAAATTATATTATTAAAAGGTACATTTAATCTACTTTAATTTTGTAAATGATAAAAATGATACATAATCATTACTCAAAATTCAATCACGAAAATTCAAAATTATATTATTAAAAGGTACATTTAATCTACTTTAATTTATAAAAGACATTTAATCTGTGCAAAAATTTTCAAGATGTGAAGGATTTTACAGAAAAGAAAACCCAGGTAACATCGAATCAAATCCCCACTACGCTTTGTCCAAACATCCCTTTTTTCTCTTTTTCTTTTTTATTCTAAAAGTATTTACTGCATTAAGTCTTTTCAAGGTCCCTTGCATTTTACTCATACGTCACTTCAGTAATTCAGAAAAATTTGAAGTTCACTTTTTTTCTCTGAAATACATACTCAGTGCTCGGCACGTATTTTAAGACTTATAAAAAGTATAGTTTTATAAATTTTTTTGGAAATTTTTTTTTTCTGTATAAAAATATAATAGTTTAATTTTTATTCAGAAAAAGAAAATTTTAAAAATAAATTATGGGACTATATTTTTTAAGAGCCTTAAAGTACGTGTCGAGTGCACGGTTCCCAACGTATACAATTGACTGGGACAGAGGGAGTATATAAATACTGGACGCCATTTATTTTAGTACGGGGATTTCACAATCTGCAACCAAGGGTCTGTTTGACGGATCATTTATAAGTGAGTTATGACTTATAAGTCCGTAACAACAACTTATAGACAAGTGTTTGTCGACGTTGAATTTACAACTTATTAGATGAGTGTTTGTTGACGTTGAATTTACAACTTATAAGCTGATAAGTTGAAAGTTGGTTAGGATGTACTTTTTTCCAACTTATTTTGATTTTTTCGTTTTTCTGTTAATTTTGATTTCAAAATATAA
Organism: Anethum foeniculum; assembly: GCA_003724115.2. Classification (NCBI taxonomy): domain Eukaryota; kingdom Viridiplantae; phylum Streptophyta; class Magnoliopsida; order Apiales; family Apiaceae; genus Anethum; species Anethum foeniculum. The sequence continues at coordinate 14,779 of PHNY01204327.1, read as the reverse complement.
GTTTCAAATGTTTTTCTAATTTAAAATTTATAAATTAAAATAATTGTAATTAATAATTATTTGTTTTAATTCATTTAAGTGAAAAAATTCTGTAAATTTATCCAAACACTTATATAACTTATAAGTTTTATCAACTTATTACTTATTTAACACTTTGTCATAAGTCACTTGTTTTAAGATTTCCCAAATGGGCACTAAGTTATTAGCCACAAAAGAAAAACATGCAGTGCTAAAAATCCAATAAAAGTCTTATGTAAAAATTTGTGGATGTAAGAAATTAGGGCTGCACTTGGTTAAAATATCCACTTTTTGTATATATCAAGATACTACTATACTTTTACTGTTTTTCAAGTATACTTTGCAATAAAGTATAGAAATGTCAGAGTGCAAGCAAGATTAATTAAAGGTGTTAGATTTGTCAGGATTAACAGTGAATTACTTAATGACAATTAGGATGTTAATCAAGTGATTAATGTAAGATGTCTGTCAGAACAAAGTACTTATTGATGCCCTTATACAGATCATGTGAGTCACCTCACCTTAAGGCTGAAGCTAATGATGCAATATTCCAGTATTGTATTTTCTTTTGATGATCTGAAGACTGAAGTTTGAATGCCAAGTTGCAAACTTTTTTCTGGATTATTCTTTTTCAACCATTTAAATTGAGAAAATACCATTTTCTATGTGGGTTATTATGCTAGTGTAAGTCTTTAACTACAAAGAAAGCCATTGTTGTGAGGTTTAGAAGGGAAAAACAAGATTGTTGTTTTAACTTAACTAGAGTGTTAGTATGAGTAATATTGCTTTGTATTGTTCTAGGACCACATTCGATGACAAAATTCCTGGCACTAGATTAGGATAAGGCCTTAAATTATAATATATTCATAGATAAGAAAAATCCTAGTGTCAAAGAATTCTACCAGTATTATCTTTAAATTTTTTAAGAAAGTTGGAATGTTCGAATTTGTTTGCAATAAAAAATTGTGAAGATATGTTCCAATTATATATGTTGCACAGTAAAATATGTGTTAAAGATTAAAAATATTTAGGTGCAGTTTGAATCATGAATTTCAATCCGATTAACAAAATAAGAATGAGATTTTAAATGAAAGAATGTATTGCAATCTCGTTGTCAATCGTCTCGTGACAATCCCTGCCTAGTATTTTAAGATGGAACCGGATTAAAAAGAAAAGAGAACCAAAGCCAATAATGAGCAACCCAAGTAGCTGCACAGGGAAAGGATTGTTTTCTTGTGTAATTCATGGTACCGGGTACATTAGTGATAGTATAATTAGTCAAAGTATAATTATTTAACAACTGTAGTAGAATAATAGCATGCAGGTTACCGGCCAAAAAACTAGGGAGATAAAGGAGTTTAACAAGTCAAAAGATAGCACAAAAGGCATATCCCCTAAAACATCATCTTTTCCTCCCATCTTTTTTAAGTTTTCAATTCCTATTGTATATGATATAATTTATCACAGAACATTATGTTATATGTGCAAAAAGGATTGTTACATATATGCAGAACAATTAGTTTTCCTTCTATTCTCTTAATATATTGACATTGGGTGATCTAATCAAGGTTCAAGGTATAGATTGAAGAAGTGGAGTGGTAGTGTGTCAAAAGTATAAAAAATGTGTGTGGAAGAAAAGAGAACGGAAGTGCAGTTGTTGGGATTAATAATAGGCAATCAAATGCGGACTGAAAAGTGATGCACGCGATGCTCATCATTTCATCCTCTTGTCTTGCCTGTGGTTGCAGATATTTTAATAGTACATTTTTATTTTAAAAAAAAAATCTTGAATAAAAAGGGTTCCTCCATAATGATGTGATGTTTGTTGCTTGTGATTGATTTTTAAGGAGGTGGCATTGTGTCTTTCTTGTTGCTTACTATAATGAATTGCTGATCAATACTAATAAACTGTAAGATGCTAATATTAGCATCTGGGATTATAAACCCAAACCCATTTTACTATTTTCAAGAAAATATTACTAATCTAAATGAAGCTTGTGGAGAAAGTGTTGTAACTTGTTATCATGGGTTTGAAATTAGGGTACAAGTTTACATTGTAGTGTATTAATTTAATCCTAATATAGTTGTTGTTTGACCAAATTGTATTTTGGTATTACTTTGTCTCCTAATTGGCAGTATTGAATTGGTAATAATATTGTATTTAATTGTGTTAAGTAAGTATATATTTGGGATTATGGAAATCTTTGTTTGTCCCTAAGCCACTAGACTTCCTTTGGGGGTGATGGAGCAACCAAAGACTTCTTTTTCCTAGGTTTAGTCCAAGATTCACCAGCGTTTTCATGCCAAAGTTTACGAGGAAACAAAGTGTTAGGAAAAGTGTCATCGGAAGAAAAGATAAAGGGAGGAGTGTTTGATAAGATTTAATGTTGTAATGTATAACTGAAAAATACTATCCAAATAACATGTGAAGAAAAGCTTAATGTTTACCTAGTTCATCAATGTCGATCAATTATAAGGAATACTAGTTGGGAGGTTAGTATTTTCTATTGTTATAGAGAGGACAATAAAGCAGTGGATTGACCAACAAATTAAGGAGTACTTCAAACTGCTAAGTTACAAATGATTCAAGTGCCACCCTAACGTATTCTCCATGAAGACCTAGTTGGAGTGGCTTGGTCTCGTTTAATTTCTAGTTAGGTTTTTTTGTTTTCTTTTCGGGGCTCTACCCCTCACAAGTATAAAAAAGAAAAAAAAAAAAAAAAGCTACTAAGGGAGCTGATCCATGATAATTATTTATTCACAAATCCCAATAATTTAACATTGAAAAATATCTTCTATATATATATATATATATAATAGTGGTATAAAATTAGTGACAAAATTTATTCTTGTGAAATGATATTGCCCTGTCTGTCAAGTTTTTCTTAAAAAAATTGCCGACAGAAATGAAACCTAAGTCCACCAATCAATTTGCACACTTAATACCATTGTATCACTATGTTACTTGTGTTTTAAACCATGCACTAATATATGTGTGTCGTTTAAGTGTAAAATTTTGATATTTTCATTATTAACAATTCATAAAATAACATTTTTAGTTATGTTTTTCTTTTCATATTTATTGATGTAATTACCTATAATATATATTTTTAAAAAATTTAAAGTTAAAATTAAAATAATAATACTAATCAATATTGTGAACTTGGAATAAAAAGACACGAATAATTGTGTGCGAAAATTTGGTATGCGAACATGAAAATATACAAACATGAAAACTGGAAAATAATTAGTGTCGAGTCTGGTTTTCCGATATAGGTTCATAACACAGAACGAAAGTACACGAAATAAATAAATATTTTAAAAATAATTTTTTATAATATATCATATTTTAAATGGAGCAAGCAAGATAAAATCTTTAATTTATGTCTTTAAAATTTAAATGTTGAATATTTTGTATTTTATGGTACTTGCAAGGACATTTTCACTTTTTATTTTATATTGAACTTCTTTGTTTACGATGTGTAATATATATCTGGAGCTTAATATAATGGTTTTTAAAGTAATCGTCACATTAAAATATTATAGATAATAATAATTTACACTTATACAAAAATATAAAGTTTATAATACATGTTTATTTAATAATAATTATATTGTTGAAAAACATATGTAATTTAATTTCTATAATTATGATATAAATGAAGTACTATTAAATGTACCGACAATTCGTAACTCTATTCAGTTTTTAATTTGAATCAATATATTTATGTCAATTTCGAACTTAGCATCAATATCAACTCAAATTTTTAAAAATACATAGATTACAGTTTTTCACAAATGTTATCAGAGCCCTATCAAGCTAAAGTGCATTTTTAGCTATCGAATTTAGAAAGTTTGTCTGTCGGTTCAATAAGACGTCATTCCAATGAAATGAGGTATTTGTAACATTCTAAATCTATATGAATTAATGCATTAGAAACCTTTATAAGGTAAAGTCAATAAACAATATATCAAAGTTAACGCTTGATTTGTGGTGAGTTGTCAGGGACTTGATCCGATTTTTGAAAAATACTAAAGATTTGGTTTAGATTATTAGAATATCAAGTAAAGTTATGAGAGTTGTACTCGGCCATTTTTTTCCCATATCCCACTTAGTTAAAGCAAAATATACATTAATATCATAATTTAAAATACATTTATGTTACATTTTAATAAGGGCGGATTCTTAAAGAGCTAAATTTCAAATTTATATTTCTTATGGAAGTAGAAGAAAAATATTAATATTCTTTTTTACAATTAATAAAAAATTCTAACGTTTAAATATAATTTCAAAAATATATTGAATTCGACGATTTTAGACAGTGTTCTTATTAAAAATATAAGTAAATTGTATATTGTTTCATATAATTAAAATAATAAATCTATTTAAAAGTTTGTGAATTAGATATCGAACTCCACACAATTGCTTAATTTGTATGAAACTATTTTATGTTATTAAAACTTAAATTATACTGTTTGTTATTAAAAATCATCATATTATACTTGAATATTATTATTAAATCAGTATATGGACCGAATGAATTAGTTGGTACTAGAAATGTTAGAAAAAATAAACGAAAAATAAGAAGTGAAAAGGATAAAGACACGTCAAAGGAGAAAACAAAGTTTTCACTAATGGTATACTTATTGTGAGTGGGCTCTAAGATCACATCTTCCGAAAATTACTTCGGTTCACCAATTCACGCTCAACTTTTTGTTTAACGTTAGCGGATCAACAGGCCAGGCATGGGCTCTGCGCTCTTTCTTATTTTATTAGAGAATTTTCAAAACTTTGTTTGGAAATCAGAAATTGCTTACATTTATCGTATTCGGTCCCATTGGCGCTTTGAACCGAAGGATGAACAAATGCTCTCATCTTCGGTTGACTCTCGTTTAAAGAAAATTTGGTATGTCTTAAAATGGTCAAGCAAGTATATATTATATCAATCGCACTTGAAGTATAAATGAAAGAAGTGTAACAAAGTGTTGCTTCATGAACAAAACTTGACAACGATTAAAATGACCATACATAAGTCTATATACTAGAAAATAACCTCTGCCTAACACCAAAGCGGCCACATACGATTTCATTTTCTAAAAGGGTAAATGAGCTAATTCGTCACTCTACAATACCAAAACTTTCACTTGGATCACCAGCCCAAAAAAGTTTTCATTCGCATTACTGTTACATATAAATTTCAATAACATTATTGAACTCCAAAATTCTTGCACTGCCGTTAAAAATCATTGACTATTAACGGATATCCGTTAAGTGATGCCACGTCATAGGCGTCATGTCAGCAGCCATGTTAATTCATAACCAAACAATCTGAAAACTTTCAAATAGGTCACTGAGTCGCAAAAAAATTAAATAAATTCTTTTTTTTAGAAACCTATTTTTTTTAAAAAAAATAGATCATTATTTTATTAAATTAATTAAATTATAATCACATAAAAATAAAATTTTGATTCTATAATAAATTTAACGGGCATGTTTCTTTTTTAAATTTTCTTATATAATAATCACTCAAAAAAATTCGTAGAAAATTTATCGTAAATCGAAATTAGTTGATTTTGGACTTTTTGGGAAGATATTTTCGTTCTAAGTAAATTTCGTGTTTTAAGTTTGTCCAAAAAATATCATTTATAGGGTTAAAAAAATTAAAATGGATATAAGCCATTTCTAAAATAAAATCGATTCTATAATGAATGTAAAAGGTATATCCAATTTTAAATTTTTACTAAATTTTAATCACTAAAAAAAATTGCAGAAAAATTATCATAAGCCAAAATTTATTCATTATGAATTTGTCAGATTTTTTTTTATTTTCTACAAGTTTCATGCTTTAAGTTTGTAACATAATGTATCGTTTATAGGGTAAAAATATGTTTAAAAGAAATTTGTAAGGTCAAAAAAATCGATTATTTCGATTTATAAGCATATGAAATAAATAAGTATGTACAATTTTAATTAAAGTATAATTATTCGAAAAAATTAAACATTCAAAAAATTGTCATTAAATATGATTAAAAATATGTTATTTAATAAATTTAGATTTTCGAAAAGATTATTCTTTTTTTCAAAGAAAAAATAATAACTTTAAAATTTGATTAAACTT
>PHNY01204322.1:3290-19632 GCA_003724115.2 Anethum foeniculum | reverse complement strand
AATGTACAATATGTAAAAAAAACGTGGTAAAAATATCATCTTTATTTAAATGTATCAATAAAATGAGTAGTAACATTTTAGTGTAGAACACAACCTAGCTTTTACGAATATAATAAAGTGTTATGCTGAAACTTTTAGCTATACACATAATTTCATTTCATTTCTAACGTAATGCTGAAACGTTGAGAAAATATGAGATGCAACAATTTCTTTAATTACCAAGAACTTGCCTTTTACATTTCGACTTGAAAATGAATTTTAGGAAAAATACTAGTATGGTAATTTGATTTAAGGATAAACTTTAGGAGAATATAAGATAATGGAGATTTTTTCTACTTTAGAAATATAAGTTGAGATGATATGAGAGACACCAATTTCTTTAATTACTATGTGTGACAACAATTTTTTTAATTAACGGGAACTTACCTGTTGAGAGATATGAGAGGCACCAATTTCTTTAATTATCGGGAACTTACCTTTTACATTTTGACTTGAAGAAGAATTTTAGAAAAATACTGAGATGGTAATTTGATTTAAGGAAAAACTTTAGTAGAATCAATGTACTTATATAAAGGAGAAGACGGAGGCATTTAGGTGGCGCCTCTCATATCGTCTTAACCTATTTTTCTAATTTTCTCAAAATTTTGAATTATTAAATAGAAAAAATCTCAATAATCTAATATTCTATTAAAGTTTCACCTTAATTTAAAGGAGAACACGGAGGCGTTTAGGTGGTGTCTCTCATATTGTCTCAACATATTTTTCTAATTTTCTAAAATTTTTGAATTATTAAATAGAAAAAATCTCAATTATCTAATATTCTCCTCAAGTTTCTCCTTAAATCAAATTACCATCTTAGAATTTTCCTAAAAATTCCTATTCAAGTCAAAATGTAAAAGGTAAGTTCCCAATAATTAAATAAATTGGTGCCTCTCATATCATATCAACAGGTAAGTTCCCGGTAATTAAAGAAATTGATGTCTCTCATATCGTCTTAACTTATTTTTCTAAAATAAAAAAAATCTTAATTATCTTTTATTTTCCTAAAGTTTATCCTTAAATCATTTTATCATCTTAGTATTTTCCTAATATTTATCTTTCTTATATTCTCCCAACTTCCTCCTTAACTCAGATTATCATCTTAGTATTTTCTAAAAATTTATCTTCAAGTCAAAATGTAGAAGGTAAGTTCCCGATAATTAAAGAAATTCTCCGTATTTTCTCTTTTATATTTTTGTTAATTTTTAAATTTTGAATATGGTATATCTTGCCGATCAGGTTAAAACTGATTAGGTTAAAAAAAATTATTATTTATACAAAGGGATAATGCCTTTGTAACACCTTTATTTTTTTAATATGCATATGTAGATATATAGTTTAATAAATATATTTTCTTATTTGTATGCTTTTAATTTTTTTATTGGTCTAGGGGTGATGTATGCTGATAGCATTCAACATTCTCAACAATGTAGTAGAGCTTGCCAATATATTCACCTATTCTTATTTTTCTAGGTATTTTATATACGTTTTTACTTTAAATTGTACTGATTCTTTTCGGAGGTTTATGGTGTACTAGAATTAATTTTGTGTACCAGACTGTCATGACATGGTATACTCGCTATACTTTTTGGTTTTGATAGATAATATCGAAAATGAGTTTATTTATGGAGCCAATTATTAGGTTACATTACTTCTCAATTATTAATTTTCTTAATATGTTTTTGCATGTGTAGAGATAGCTAATAGTGTTCTCCCTAAGCAATTATTTTTTTAATTTGACTGTTGGAGTTTATATCGTTTACTTTTTTATTGTATTTTTTATTATGTTTATTGTTTCAAATAACTATTTTTTTCGATATGTATTTGGCACATGACAGGTTTATACCATCATAACAAGTCTATTCAAGTGACAATGTTGTTTTACATGGCCAAATGTATTCTACCATTTGACTTAGTGATAGGTTCGCACAATACTTATCTTGTCACTTGCTTTATGTAATTACTTCTAGACTGCTCAATGATTATAATAAGTTTAGTAGTTGTCAGTGTAACATTCTGTAGATATTAGTCTGAAATAAATGTAAAGTTGCAGAAGACAATCCAAGTCAAATATAGTGAAGTCTAGAAGAGCTACATAGTTAAGTGATACAATGCTATATCACATAGTTGAAGATGTCGTGCTACTATATCGCAAAGTCAGCAGTTAGACTATGTTGTGAAGTCCTTATACCGTAAAGTCTAAAGCCTGAACTACATTGCGATATCGTATAGTGAAGTCAAGATAATATCTGAGTTCACGATATTCTCAGCTGGTCAATTCTACTATAAGACAAATTAAAGGTATAATTTAGAGGTAAAGGGGAACGCAACAGCTGGTACATGGAGGTGGTCCATGGATAGATGTCAAATCTACAGGTTAACTTGGAGAGGAAGGAAAGGAGACACATTGCTAACAATTCGGGAAGGTGGTAATAGAATGACAAGGGGCCCATACAAGGGGTAACGTGCCTTCACTGTATTAGCAAGACACTGCTCACTGAAATTGTGAGTACACAGCCTGTGAGATGTAATATATATACAGTGCATATCCTTCTTTAGTGAGTAGAAGAGAGAAATATATATTTGTATTGTGTGTTTCTTTTCTTCTCTGTAAGAAAACTTGAGAATTCATTTTCTTGAAAGAAGCCGAGATAAATCATCACTGATTAATCTTGGGGCTGTAGTAACGATTTACTTTATTAATATAAAGTAGATTGAATTAATATCGTGTGTTGTTCATATTGCTCATTTACTTATCACTTGATATTTTTGTTTAAACTTTAAATTCGAAAAGAATTTGGTAACAAGTCATTCACCCCCTAGTTGTTATGAAAATAAAATATTTCTTTATTTTAAATCTAACGGTTATCATCTATTTAATTCAAAATCCAATGGTCCTTATTATTTTGGCAGTACAGGAACCATAACTACCAAGTATTTGGATAAGATTCCTCTTATGCATATTATATTGTAAGGATATAATTATTTTATTTTTTAATAATTGAAATAAATGACCAAAAACCAAAAAATAAAATTCAACTAAAACATCTCCTTTACAAAAATATCACGGGCAGGTCTTATCTATACTGTTATATAATTTAAGAAACATTGAAAGTTTTGGTTTGGTTTCGGGCATTTAATTTAATAATATAATAATTATTACCAATAACTAACCACAATTATCTTTTTCAACAAAAACGCCAAATGCTCTTTACAACTAAAACATATTAACTTTTTTATTTTTCTCAACTAAAACATCTAATTTTCCAAAAATATAACATGTAAGACTATTTAATAAAATAAACTAATAATACTGTAATTACCAATAACTAATCAATTACTTTTTTCAGCTAAAATGCATTACATTTTCTAATTTTTCGAATCAAATCCTTTTATTTTCAAAAAATAACATGGACAATTTATTTAGTAAAAATTATAATTATCAACAACCAACCGATTACCTTTTTGAACTAAAACCCATTATCAGTTCAAATCAATGATATAATACTAAAAATTTCAATTTAACCACATTACTTTTTCTGATTTTTCTAATCAAATCCCCTTATTTTTCGAAAATAACACGGATAATTCTATTTAGTAAAATAAGATAATAATATTATAATTATCAATAACAAACCAATTACCTTTTTAAACTAAAGCTTACTATCAGTTCAAATCAATGATATAATACTAAAATTGTGAATTTAAATTAAATTAAGAAATTATATAATATTAAAGAAATCCGTGCATCGCACAGGTTCTAAGCTAGTCTATACTATAATATTAAAGACCAAAAATTGAAAGTTTCGTCGGTAGTCTGGTCATTCATGGTTTGGTCACTTACTCCACAACCGTTAGATATTTCAAATCAGATTGATGGTAACCGTTAGATCTACTCTTAAATAAAAATTCAGATCCACAATATAATTGCATTTAAAATAAAACAAATATTAGGTAATATGTTTTAATTAAAAGGTAATTTTTTTAATTGGAAAAGATAACTGCATAGCTGTTATTATACATATTGTTTTATTATTTAATAATTAAAATAAATGACCGAAAATCGAAAATCAAATTTTAACTAAAACATCTACTTTTCCAAAAATATCATGGGCAAGTCTTATAAAATAATAATACTATAACTACTAATACCTAACCAGTTACATTTTTCAGACTAAACATATCAATGTTTCTATTTTTCCTAACTAAAACATTCCCTTTCCCAAACAACTAACTAATTACCCTTTTCATCTCAAACACTAATTACCTTTTTCAACTAAACATATCAGTTGCCAATAATTCAGGCGAATAATTCAAATACCAAATTAATAATTGATTTGGATAATGCTGAGATAACAATCTCGGACCCAAAAAGGAGGAGAAAGGCCCATGATGATAGCCCGGATGAGGAAATGATTTTCAGCCCACAAGAAGAAAGTTCGAACCAAAAAAACTTGTTTATGGCTGGTCTTGCATTGCAGGCCCACCACTCATCATGAGTATTATAAGCTGGAACTGCCAAGGTATTGGGCCTCCTTGGAAATTTCGGTTCCTTCAAGACGTTGTTCGTCAACAAAGGCCTTCATTTGTTTTTTTGTGTGAGACTTTAAGTAATAAGGAAAAGATGGAATGGGTTCGTACTCATATTGGTTTTCGGGGGATGATTGTAGTGGAGGCTCAAGGTCGAAGTGAAGGGCTAACTTTGCTTTGGAAAGAGAAGGCTCAAGTTAGGCTGTTAAGTCTGTCTAGTAACCATATTGATGTGATTGTCACGACAAATGGTGCTCAACCATGGCGCATGACTGGCTTCTATGGGGAACCAAACATAAATTTGAGAAGAAGAACGTGGGACCTTTTGAGAAATCTAGCGAGAGACTCTAATTTACCTTGGTTCATTATTGGGGACATGAACAACATTATCTCACAGAGTGACAAAAAAGGTGGTGCAATGTATCGACAATGGCTCCTTGATGGTTTTAACGAGGTTGTAAGTGAATCAGGTCTGAAGGATGTAGATCTCTATGGTCATTCGTATACTTGGGAAAGAGGAAGGGGCTTAGCATAGTGGCTAGAAATCAGACTCGATAGGGCTCTAGTTTCTAATAAGTGGCTTGATCAATTTCCATTTACAAAGTTATATAATCTGGAGGGTTCTCCATCAGATCATAGTGCTATCGTGCTATCTTCAAGGACGCCAATCATGAAACTTCGAGGATGGGAAGAAAAAGGTTCCAGTTTGAAAACCCTTGGATAGTAGAACCGTTGTGTGGTCATATTATTCTAGATAATTAGGAAGTAGACAAGAGTTCAGATATACAGAGCAAAATCAAACAATGTGCTGATAATTTGAGTGTCTGGGGCAGAGAAATTACAGGGTGCTTTGCCAAACGAATTAAGGAATGTAAAACGAGGTTGAAATAGCTTCGAGCTAATCAGGATTCTCGTTCGGTGCAGGAGTATAAAACAGTCAAGCATCAATTATTTCTTATTCTTGACCAGATAAGAAATCTTTTGGAGACAGCGCTCAAAGCAGTTGTGGCTAAATGCAGAAGATAAAAACACGAAATACTTTCACGCTGCTTGTAACACCAGACAACGTCAAAATAGGATTATTAAGCTGAAAGATGACACAGGAAACTGGCTGGACTGGAATAATGGGGTTAAAATTTGATTCAGTCGTATTATAGTGATCTGTTTACTGCAAACCAGGTGGACTGTGGGGAAGTAATCGACTGTGTTCCGTGAACAATTTCTCAGGACCAAAATGATGCTTTAAGCAAGGAGCTAACGAGGGAAGAGGTCAAATCTGCTTTGTTTTCTATGCATCCTGACAAAGCGCCAGGGCCCGATGGGATGACAACGGCGTTTTTCCAACGATACTGGCATATAGTTGGGGATGATGTCTACAAGGTCTCGAAGCATTTTTCTCTACATATGAGATTTTACCAGGGTTGAATAATACCAACATAGTTCTAATTCCTAAGAAGAAGAACCCAGCGGAGGTAAGTGACCTGAGGCCAATTGCCTTGTGCAACGTTCTCATGAAAATATTCACAAAAGTTATGGCTAACAGGATGAAGGGGATGTTGAACAGTGTGGTGTCAGATACTCAGAGTGCGTTCATACCAGGTCGCCTTATTTCAGACAATATCATGGTATCTTATGAAATTATGCACTACCTCAAAGGGAAGAAATATGGAAAAGATGGTTTTATGGCACTCAAATTAGATATGAGTAAAGCTTATGATAACATAGAATGGGATTTTTTGAGAGCTATTTTGTTGCGTATGGGCTTCTCACAATGGTGGGTCCATTTGATTTTACAATGTGTGTCCACAGTATCGTATTCAATTATCCATGGTGAGCATGAGATAGGTCCTATTCTGCCTACCAGAGGTATTCGCCAAAGCGATCCTCTCTCACCTTACTTGTTTATCATATGTGCAGAGGGATTGTCGTCTTTAATAAGGAGATATGAGGCTAAGTTGTGGATTCATGGAGTCAAAATTTGCAGAAAAGCCCCAGTGGTCACTCACATGCTCTTTGCGGACGACTCATACTTCTTTTTCAAAGATGATACAAATAATGGCATGAAGATCCTAAAGCTGTTAGAGGTGTATGAAAAGGCCTCAGGTCAACGAGTGAATAAGAGCAAATCTTTAATATTTTTCAGTTCAAATGTTATAGAGTATTACAGGATCATGGTGTGCCAGTTGCTTCAAATAAGGAAGCTGATGTTCATAGTAAATACCTGGGTCTGCCTAACATATTTGGTAGAAATAAAGCTGCTATCTTAGGTTTTTTGAAAGAAAAGATTCATAAAAAAATTAGTAGTCGGGATAGCAAATTCATTTCGAGAGCAGTAAAGAGGTTTTAGTCAAATCAGTGGTTCAGTGTCTCTTAGTTTACGCTGTGAATGTTTTCTTGCTGCCTTTGGAGGTTACAAGGGAAATCGAAAAAGCTCTCACTAAATTCTGGTGGGACACTTCTCATACGCGCAGCTCTAAAATCCACTGGATGAGTTGGAATCGTATGGCTAGACACAAGAATGTTGGTGGTTTAGGTTTCTGGAATTTTAGAGATTTCAACATTGCCATGTTAGGCAAACAAGCGTGGAGGTTGGCTATCAATAAAAGCAGTCTGGTGTCACTGTTGTACAAAGCTAGATATTATGCTACATCGGATTTTTCTCAGGCAAAACTGGGACACAGTCCTAGTTTCATATGGAGAAGCATATATGAGGCAAAAAAGTTGCTGATGGATGGTATTAGATGGAGGATTAGGGATGGTAGAAGTATTCAGATTTTAGACCAACCATGGCTCTTACTGACAGATCATCCATACATTACAACAAGGTCTCAGGCACTAGAGAACAAGTCTGTTGATGCTCTAATGTCTATGGATAGGAAGGAGTGGGATGAAGATGTTGTCAGGGATATCTTAAACGAAAGGGACCAAGAAGCAGTCTTGTCAATTCAGCTTAATGAGTCGTGTACTGAAGATGCTATATACTGGAGATTAGAAGAGTCTGGGGTGTACTCAGTAAAAAGTGCCTATAGGTTTCTACGGTCACAAGCTGATAGTTGGAGTATCAGGGCCAATAATGACTTCTGGAAAAATTTATGGAGCATCAAAGCCCCCCCCCAAAAAAAGCTCTCAATTTAGTTTGGCGTGCTCTATCAAATTGCTTACCAACTTTATCGCAGCTCCAAGCTAAACAAGTTCAAGTTCAAGTGTGCTGTCCGGTGTGTAGCACTGATCTTGAAACAATACTGCACAGCTTAGTGACCTGCCCAGCTATTCACCAGTGTTGGATCATACTTCTCCCAGATTGCTCAGTTATTCAAGGTTTAGATTTAAAGACATGGTTATAGAATGTTCTTGACAAAGCCAGTCAGACGAAGCGTGCAGAAGTTATCACTCTTTGCTGGTCTATTTGGAGATGTAATTTAGAACCAGAAATTTTCAACGGTTAACGAAATTGTTGCTTCGGCAAAGCAATACCTTGCACAATGGAATATAGCCCATAGTAGATTGTTTTTGGCTTCCATCCAACCTCATGTTAAAGGCGATGGAGCATTATACTGGGTTAAGCCCCAACCAAACACAGTCAAGGTATCTGTTGATGCAACAATTGTTGATGATCGTAGGGGAGTCGGGTTTGGTTTAATTTCCAGAGACTCTGAGGGCTGTATGATCGAAGCCAGAGCTCTGTTTATTCAGAACCAAATGTCACCAACAATAGCAGAGGCGATAGCTATTAAGGAGGCCTTAAGTTGGAGTGATCATGTGGAATGGACCAAGGTGACATTGGAGACTGATTGCTTAGTGGTGGTTGAAGCTATTAGAAGCAGTGTTCCTATGAGATCCTACCTCGGCCTGGTTATAGAGGACTGTCGTCATGCTTTGCAACGACTTCATCAAACATCTTTATTTTTTGTTAAACGATCAGCAAACATGGTTGCCCATAAGTTAGCTAGGGAATCATATTTATATTCTGGTCGTATTTTTAATAGGGGGAATGTCCCTATTGAAATTGTTAATTGTATTGATTTGGATTTGAATCCGTAATAAAATCTCGAGCTTTTTTGTCAAAAAAAAAAACATGTCACCGTTTTTATTTTTTTATTACTAATAACTACTATATTAATCCTAATTAGTATAAAAATCAATTACATTTTCCAATTAAAACATATTACCCTTCTTTTTACCAACTAAAACACCTCATTTCTCAAAAATATCATGGGCAATTCTATTTAAAAAAATAAAACATTATAATTTTAATAACTAACCTATTAAAATTTTCAGTTAAAACACTTTACCTTTTCTGTTTTAAATATAAATTTTCAATTTTTTTAAAATAACACGAATATTTCTATTTGATTTCAGTTTAAATAAAAAATTTAAAAACAATATCATATTAATGAAAATCCGTGCATCGCACGAGTTATAAGCTAGTGTTATATAATAGACGAAACATTAAAAGTTTTCATTTAACAATTTTCGGTTTTCGGTCATTTAATCTAATTAAAAAATTAAAAAAGATAGCAAACATAAAAATAAATTATAAAATTGATATTAACTAACCAATTACCTTTTTTCAACTAAAACGACAATTACCTTTTTGAAGTAAAATATGTTAGCTTTTTCTATTTTTCGCAACTAAAACACCTCTTCTTCCAAAAATATCAAGAGCAAGTTTATTTAATAAAATAGAATATTAATGTCATAATTATTAATAACTAACCAATTGCTTTTTTTTTTAGCTGAAGCACATTGTCTTTTCTATTACTAATAACTAACCAATTACCTTTTTCAACTAAAACACCAATTACCTTTTCCAATTAAAACATGATATCTTTTCTATTTTTACCAACTAAAAAACACCTTTTTTTCCAAAAAATATCACCATAAGTTTATTTAATAAAATAAAATAATAATATTATAATTATTAATAGCTAACCAGTTACCTCTTTCAGCTAAAACACATTACTTTTTCTACTTTTCCTATCCAAATATTATCTATCTGTACTATATTATAATAGACCGAATATTAAAAGTTGGTAGTCTGTCGGTACGGTACTTGCCAAATTTACTTAATTACCCTACTTAAAATTCATAATATATGCTAATTGATATTAAAATTTGTAATTATGATTATATATGGAAGTCTACAAACGGGCAAAATTTCTTAAATTAACACCTTACTATCTTAACTAATATAAATCAATTACCTTTTTAAATTAAAACACGTTACCTTTTTTATTTTATTTTTCACTAAAATACCAAAAAAGTCACGGTCAATTCTATTTAATAAAAAATCTCTTAAATTAACACCTTACTAAGTTACCTTTAGTAAGTTATTTTTATGACCTATATTTTTAAATCTATTTTAATCCTAATTAGTATATAAATTAAATACATTTTTCAACTAAAACATAGTAGCTTTTTTATTTTTTTCAACTAAAATAACTCCTTTTGCAAAAAAATCATGATCAATTCTATTTAGTAAAATATTATAATTACTAATAACGCATGTTTTAAACCAAATTAATTATAATTATAATTACGGGCTTGCTTCATGACTTATATTATTAATACTATTTTATTAAAATTTAACTAGAGATAATGCGTTGGAGCTATAATGGTGTCAAAACAAGATAAAATATATTATTTACCCGGGTTATAACAAAATTAAAATCAAAATATAATTCCTTGATCGGTATAATGGTTCCGCGATAAAAATAATAATATACACTATTTATCTGGGCTAAAACAAAATTATACTATTAGTACGGATTAAAATAAAATTAAATGCAAACTAAATATAATTAGCGGGATTTGGTCGGAATAGTATAATGAGCCTCGGGCTAAGAAAAAATAATAAATACATTTGATCTAACTAAAAAAATTATAATAATGAACAGGGGTAAAAAAAATTAAAATCGAAATATAAATCGTTGGTCGATATAATGACCTCGGGTTAAAACAAAACAATACATACTATTCATCCAAGCTAAAATAATATAATATTCAATCAGGCTAAAATAAAATTAAAAAAAGCTAAATATAAATAATTGGATTTAGTTAGTATAATGGGTCTCGGGTTAAATAAAATAATGTATGCTATTGATCAGGTCAAAACAAAATTAAAATTAAACCAAAAATAATTTGTATACTATTAATTAAGGCTATACTTTTCTTTTAGTTAAAACATAATTTTTTTTTTTTGTAAACACACCTAGAAATATAAATAAAATTATATCTTTAAATCAGTAATATTGTCTTTTTCAAACTGAAAAATCTCTTCTTCTTTTTTTGCTAATTAAAAATCTCTTATTTCAAAATGTCACATGTATATATATGGGTTGCACTCCAGGAAGAACAGCTTATATAAAGAACAATAAAGAACACCATCATAATACATTATTTTTTATAAAAATTGATTTGTTAAGATTAGAATCATGATATTTAACAACAATTAGACTTAACATATCGAATCTAATATAGAATCTCATCTAAAATTAAAAATCATATGTAACATAGAATCCAGTGTAGAATCTTCTATATATTTTTGGAACAATGAAATTATGTGTTGTAATGTTATATTTGATCATAATTTTTTGTTAGATTCTATTTTATTCATAAAAAAACCTTTTTTGGTGTGAAAGTTAGAATATAAATGCAATGTTATTTAAGATTCTATGATATTCTTTATTGTTCTTTATATAAGAGTGTTCTTTATGGAGTAATGACATATATATATATTATCAAATCATATTATTTAAAAATTTTAAATTAACAAATTTCATATCTTAATTAATAACGTCAATTCAAATTAAATTAAGAAAATTGTATTATATTAAAATAACACCGTGCATTGTACGGTTCTAAGCTAGTATGTATGTGTGTGTGTGTCTGTGTGTATTATCATCGATCCATGAAAAAATGTCACAAATCGCTATAAAAAATATAAATAATATTTTACGGTCTATACATATATTATAAGGCTACCGCGAAACGCGGCTTAGTGGACTAGTATTAGATAGTTAAGATTTTTTCTACTTCATAATTCAAAATTTTGAGAAAATTAGAAAAATAGGTTGAGACGATATGAGAGGCGCCACTTAAACGAAAATATGATAATCTTATTTAAGGAGAAAGTTAGGATAATATAAGATAATTGAGATTTTTTCAAAAAATTTGAGAAAATTAGAAAAATAGGTTGAAATGATATGAGAGGCACCTACTTCTATAATTACAAGGAACTTACCTTTTACATTTTGACTTGAAGATGAATTTTAGGAAAATACTATTATGATAAGTTGATTTAAGGATAAAATTTTGGAGAATATAAGATATTTGAGATTTTTTATACTTTTGAAAAATAAGTTGAGATGATATGAGAGACCAAATTTTTTAATTACTAGGAACTTACCTGTTGAAACGATATGAGAGGCACCAATTTCTTTAATTATCGGGAACTAACCTTTTGCATTTTGACTTGAAGAGCAATTTTAGGAAAATACTAATATGGTAATTTGATTTAAGGAGAAACTTTAGGAGAATATTGGATAATATAAATTTTTCTACTTAATAATTCAAAATTTTGAGAAAATTAGAAAAATATTAGAAAAATAGGTTGAGACGATATGAGTAGCGCCACCTAAACGAAAATACTAAGGTGCTAATCTAATTTAAGGAGAAAGTTATGATCATATAAGATAATTAAGATTTTTTCTCAAAAATTTGAAAATATTATAAAAATATGTTGAGACGATATGAGATGCATCAATTTCTTAATTACCGGCAACTTACCTTTTACATTTTAACTTGAAGATTAATTTTAGGAAAATACTAATGTGTTAATTTGATTTAAGAATAAACTTTAGAAAAATATAATATA
Organism: Anethum foeniculum; assembly: GCA_003724115.2. NCBI lineage: Eukaryota > Viridiplantae > Streptophyta > Magnoliopsida > Apiales > Apiaceae > Anethum > Anethum foeniculum. The sequence goes on along the minus strand of PHNY01204322.1, from coordinate 7,187 downwards.
ATTGAGATTTTCTTAACTTTTACATTTTGATTTGAGATGAATTTTAGGAAAATTAATTTGATTTAAGCATAAACTTTAGGAGAATGTAATTTTCTGCTTTTGAAAAGGAGAGACGCCAATTTCTTTAATTACTGGGAACTTACTTAGGGGTCGTTTGGTTCATAAAGTGGTATCGGGTTGGAATCAGGAATCGGGTTAAGATGGTATCGGGTTGAGGTATCATATCTGATATTATGTGTTTGGTTTAGTGCTGGAATGAATATATTTAATTTAACATATTTTTAAGTTATTAATTTTTATTAATTTAAAATAATGATTAAATTATATTTATGTATTTCTAAGACATTTATTTATTATATATGAAATATTTATATAAATTGTTTGAATGTAGATGAAAATAATAATTAAAAAAAATTGATTCCTCGTACCCATGCCTCAAACCTACCTACTCACTTGGGTATCAGAAACTCATACCTTGTGGGTTTGAGGTATGAGTTTATAAAAAAAATATATTCAACCAAACAATATGTATTGTTATAGAATCATGAAAACTCATACCATACCCGCAGACCCCCAACCAAACGACCCCTTATTGAGATGAGAGGCACCAATTTCTTAATTATTGGAAACTTATATTTTACATTTTGACTTCAAGAGAAATTTTAGGAAAATACGTAATTTGATTTATGGAGAAATTTTAGAAGAGTATTAAATAATTGAGATTTTTTCTATGTTTTGATAATATGAGAGGCGCCACGTAAACACATCCGTATTCTCCTTTATACAAGTGTATATTAATTGATTAAGTGTATTAATTGATTATTCTAAGTAGCTTTATAATTTATACGTGTAACAATAGTTAATTACTAATTTTTAGTTAAAATTTGATTAATTTAACTTTTAAAAACTGTAAGATGGCTAAAAATCGCTTGTTTTGCCTCTAGCGTACAATTTGATTTTTGTCAAAAAAAAATAAGTGAGATTCAATTTCTCATGGGTGCTTTTTAATTTTTTGGACAGATCGTTTTCATTTTTTACTAATTTAAAATTTTGTTCACCGTGTACAACAACATGAGAGATCTCCAGCTTTTCACTGCAACTATATTTTTAGCTCGTACTTGAATACATGGATTACTGAAAAGTACTAGAAGCAGATAATTAAGATATCATTGTATTTTTCTTTAACGTCATGCATGGCCAAAATATATAAATATAAATATTTGCAAAAACTATCGCAAATCATTAACTTTCATCCACGATTTATTGTAAGAAATACAAACACTAGTTTAAATAACAAAGGCCAAAGGGTACATGTATTTATATCATAGAATCGATCTTATATAATACTCCCTCCGTCCCGTTTATATTGGCCACATTTGCTTTTTCGTCTGTACCACATATTTTCTTATTAAAGCAAATAAAGTGTTAAGTTTTTGTAAATATATTTATAACTAACGTTAAATTTGATAACTTTTAAGTGATGGCTAAATACAAGTTTTTTGATTGATGACCAATATTATTGGGACGGAGGGAGTAAAATAAAAAACATAGGCATTCATAATTTATCTGGAGTACTAATAATCTACTTCACTCTTGCAAAGATCAAATTACGCTGATTGAGGAACATATCCCATTCAATTTTGAGGTTCAAAATCGAAGTCTTTCAACGGTCGAAACGCATCACGTTTCCACGTGAACTCACTGTTCCCAAAAAAATCATTGTATTCCCCCTGGTCTCTGTTATCCCTCGTTGGTTTATAGTTGTTCTTGCCATTCACCAAAGTCATCGTATCACTCATCCCTGTGCCTACATGCACATTCTCATCATCGTTCTTGTAACTTGTACCATAGCCATTCCTTGCCTTCTTTTTGTCGAAGAATTTTCCTTCTTCAGCTGTTAAATCAAATCCATTAGTCACTGGTACATCGATGTTGCGCGTCCCTTCTGTGGGTTTGAACTTATCAGGGTAGTAAACATCGTCACTATCCTTTTCCTTATTATCTCGTGGCACCGTCACGTCATCGAAATCGGGAGAGAATTCATTAGTTTCCGGAGAATCTTCGTTAATGTTTGCGATGAATTCTTCTGTTGGTATATCCCTCTCGGCATTATCATTATTGATTTCTGATGATGGCTTGAGTGGTGGTTGGTCTACTTGTGGATTAAACTTTGAAAAGAATCTGCTTTCTCTAGCCTCAGCTTTGAGAGTGGTAAGAAGCACTATTGCTAGCAGGAAAGAGAGGGGAATTGCATAGCTAGCCATTGTATACTGAAGAGTGAATGAATATGATTTGCATAGACGGTTGTTATAACTTTCCGGGGGCAGTTAAGAGTATAATAGGTAATTGATATGCATGAGCAATCTCAGGGATTTTTTAGTTACTTTAATTTTAGGACTATATTCTTTTCTATCCTTAATTTTCTGTCACACACTTTCCCTAATTTGGTTAATGTTGCACGGCATAAAGATAGTTTCCAATAAAAAAAAGGACATGCCACGTAAATTGTGACTGTAAACATGCTGTAAACTTTAAATTAAAAAGAAAAATAATCGATGAATGAATGTATGCTATATGGTAACAACCCTCAAGCCAGCCGGTCATTGTCATGCGCTAAGGTTTACAAAAGCATCACTATTTATCAACATATTTGTTAGGTGATGGAAAATTGTGATTAACATATATACGAACCTTGTATAGTCTGACAGAATATAATAAATCATTCTACATCTATATAAAAATATATTAATAACATTTTAAAAACTAAATTCAAAGTGTCGCGGCTATAAATCTATTCTATATTATAATAAACGAAACATTAAATATTTGATAGTTTGTCGGTACGGTACTTGCTGAAATTACTTAATTACCCTTACTTAATAACTTCAATATTTTACTTAATTACCCTTATTTAATTAGTTCATACATCAATTATCTTTTTTAAATAAAAGAGGTTACCTTTTCTATTTTCCCCAACTAAAACACCTCTTTTTCCAAAAATATCACGGACAATTCTATTTATAAAATATTAAAATTACTAATAACTATCCAATTACCTTTTTTAATTAAAACATATTACTTTTTCTATGTAAAATAACAAAACTTGCTCTTTTTACGAAAATAACATGGACAATTCTAATCAATAAAATAAAATAATAAAATTATAATTACTAATAAATAACCAGTTACCTTTTTTTGCTTAAACACAATTTTTTTTATATATTTTTCAAATAAAATACCTTTATTTTAAAAATATCACAAACATCTACATGTTAATATATAATTATTATTAAACCATGTCATTTAAAAAATTTAAGACAAAAAATTTTAATTTTTTAAATTTTTTTAAAATTAAATTAAAAAATCATGTAATATTAGAGAAAATCTGTGTATCAGACGATTAATTGAAAGTGTTGATTTAATGATTTTCGATTTTCGATCTTTTATCAATATTATTATAATTAATAACTAACAAAAATTGCATTTTCTAACTAAAACATGTTAACTTTTCTATATTTTCCAGCTAAAACATTTTTTTTGCCCAAAATATCACGGGTAACTAAAATATCTCTCTTTTTCAAAAATATCACGGGAAAATCTATTTAATAAAGTAAATTAATAATATAATTATTAATAACCGATAAATTACCTTTTTTCATATCACGGACAACTGAAATTTCTCTCTTTTCTAAAAATATCACAATCTACTAAAATATATTTTCTTTTCAAAAATATCACGGGAAAGTCTATTTAACAAATAATAATAATAATAATAATAATAATATTATTAATAATAATAATAATAATAATAATAATAATAATAATAATAATAATAATAATAATAATAATAATAATAATAATATAGTTATCAACAATTATCCAATTACCCTTTTTAAA
>PHNY01204288.1:1093-23959 GCA_003724115.2 Anethum foeniculum | reverse complement strand
GATTCAAAATTTCAATTCATGAAAAAAGATACTAGTAGCCATTATGTAATATCCAAATATGTCACAACTACTCATTAAAATATACAATCTAAATGATACGGAGCTTTATATATATTAAGAATATAATTCAAAAAAATATAAAAATCCAAAAATACTCGTTTGTTACAACATAAATCGAAATTATCTACTTTATCTACCATTCTGCAAAACCCCCAGGTCTCAAACCATACTAAACACAAGTGCACCTGACTTGTTTCTTTGATCTTGAAATTGTAGTATGCAGAACAGATCACCTCAACTCAACACACACACATCAACGCACACAGAGTATGCAAGATAAATGAGAAAAGCAAAAACAAATGTTAAACTCTTATTACTGAACTGCTTACTAATTAAAGGAAATACAAGTGAATATAACTAACGTATAGCTAGCTATTTTCTCTCCGGGAAATACTCCACTAACCCACTCAACTAAGGACTCTCCTAACAAATCTGAAATAACCACACGACTAAGTCATTGCCTGTAGACCAGGTTGACCACAACTTTATTTCAATAAAACATGCTTTTATTAATATTCCAACATGCTCCCCCTAATCTAAGCATGTTTCTGCAGATTAGTAATTCCGAGCAAATCTCGCATTCGCTCAAACTTAACAGTGGCCATAACTTTTGTTAGAATGTCTGCGCGCTGTTCTTCAGTCTTCACATACTTCATCACAATCCCTCCCGTTCCACACACTCCCGGATAAAGTGATAGCGAATATCAATGTGTTTACTCCTACCATGGAACACTGGATTTTCTGCCAAGTCAATTGCGGATTTGTTATCCACGTATATATTCACTGGACCATGTTTTACACCTGTCACTTTAGTCAGCAAGTTTTGAAGCCATACACCCTGACACCAGCAGCCGTAGCCGCCATAAACTTCGCTTCACACAATGATAATGCGACACATCTCTATTTTTGTGAAACCCAAGTGATGAGGCTCTCGTCCAAATAAAAAACCATCCCACTGGTACTCCTTCTGTCCTCCACGTTGCTACCTAAGTTGTTGTCTGAGTATCCTGACAGCAAGTAATTTCCACTACCTTTTGAATGTATCAGACCGAAATTCATAGTTCCCTTCAAGTAGCGTAAAATATGTTTAACAGCTGTTTGATGAACTTTGGTAGGCCGCTCCATGAATCTGCTTAAAATGCCTACTGCATAGGCTAAATCCGGTCGCTTATGCACTAAGTAACACAACCCTCCCACCATTGATTTAAACTGAGTAGGATTAACTGGTTTACCTGCTTCATCTTTGTCGAGCTGAACCTTCAATTCCATTGGATACTTGGATGATTTGCAATCTGCCATTCCAGCCCATTCAAGCAATCTTTTAGTATAAGCCTCTTGTTTAAGTTCAGTACACCCCTTCCTTTGATCGACTTCAATGCCCAAGTAATAGGATAACCTGCCAAGATCAGTCATGTCGAATTCTCTACCCATCTGCCTCTTGAACCTTGCAATGTTCATCGTATTAGTGCCAGTGATTAACAAATCATCAATACAGACACCTATTACCAGCACCTCATTGCCTTCTCGTTTTGTATATACCGCGTGCTCATATGGACACTTACTAAACCCCAAGCTTTCAAGGTATTTACTGAGCCTAGCTTACCAGGCCCTAAGCGCCTGACGGAGACCATATAGAGCCTTCACTAACTTATAAACCAGATGCTCCTTACCCTTTGCAACAAAACCTTCTGGTTGAGAAACGTATACAGTCTTTGGTAGCTCTCCATTTAAAAAGGTAGACTTCACGTCTAAGTGGTGTACCTCCCATTCGTTCCGAGCTGCCAAAGCCAACAACAACTTGACAGTTTCAAAACGAGTTACCGGAGCAAACACTTCCTCAAAATCTACACCTTGCTTTTGCATGTATCCTTTCGCTACAAGCCTGGCCTTGTGTTTAATGACTTTCCCATTTGTGTCTCTCTTCAATTTAAAAACTCATTTCAAGCCAACTGCTTTGTGTCCAGGTGGTAACTCCATAAAATTCCACATGTTGTTCCCTTCAATTGCTTCGATTTCAGATTCCATAGCCTGTGTCCAAGCTGGGTCAATTGTTGCTTGCTTGTAATTAGCTGGCTCGTCTACTCCCAGAAAAAGTAAGTCATGTAAGACATCCTCTAACACCACTTCTTCACTATTTTCATATATGTCTATGAGGAAACGGAATGTTCTGGGTTCGCTGCTTTGTCCACCAAACTCATACGACGAATTGCTCATCCCAGATTCTTCAATTTCAGGTGTCGTCTGGCTTGAACATTGGGACAGAGGTGTGACAAACCCTTCCTCTGTACCAACAATGTTAGTTTGTACTCCTTGAGTGTCAGAAATTGAAATCATTCGAAAGCTTGTGGAGAAGGAATACACTAGTACAAAAATGATTTTCTGCGTCACACTTTTAGCGTCGGTTGTATAGGGAAGCGACGCCTATACTGGTTTTTGGCGTCGGTTATACTTTAGACCGACGCAGATTGTCATTTCTTATGGGTCTATGGCGTCGGTTGTCTACTTGACCTACGCTTTTAGTGGTAAAAAGTGTCGGTCATTAAAAAACGGACGTTTTAAATTGTTTTATTGCGTCGGGCTTTAGAATGCCGAAACTACAGGTTGTGTTTAAGGTGTCGGGTATAAGGAACCGACGCTATAAGTTCTGTTTATAGTGTCGGGTATAAGGAACCGACGCTATAAATTGTGTTTATAGTGTCGGGTATAAGGAGCCGACGCTATAAGTTGTGTTTATAGTGTCGGGTATAAGGAACCGACGCTATAAGTTATGGTTATAGTGTCGGGCTTACGAATGCCGACGCTGTAGGTGGTACTTTTAGTGTCGCCTTTAGGAGTGCCGACGCTGTAGGCTTTTTCCATGTTCTTAATATTCTGCAGTTATCATGTATTTTTACGAGAGGTATTATATTTAAAAACATTTTTTTTAAAAAAATTGGACATTAATTTTTTTTTGTTAAATAAAATTTTTAAATCATCTCGTTTAAAGTTGCATAAAAGCCGAATCGGGCTGAGTTTTATAAAATCTAGATTTTATAAAGTCAGGTCAGGCTGGGTTTTTTTTTTTCAAATCAGATCGGGATGTGTCAGATTTAATCTAATATATGTAAGCCCGTTTAGGTCCCGCGGATCGGGCATGGCCAGAATGAATTTTTTTCAAATTATTTTACTATTGATTTTTTAATTTAACTATTTGAATAACAATGTATCTTTCTCGATTTACTTTGAAATTTATTAAAAATTATGCTTTTATCTAAGATTTTATTAGAAAATTTAGAATTTAACCCCAGTTTCTAAATTTGATAAAATAATCACACACAAAAAAACTATTTTTTTAAAAAATTTAGATCATTTAAGAAATTCTCATAAATTAATTCGATTTTTTATTAGGCTGGATAGGGACCAGATTTTCATCACAGTCCAGACTCTTACACAATCGGGTCGGGCAACTTTTTTTAAGAGAACAAATATGGTATGTGGTATTTTTTGGAACAATTTTTTTATATTTTCCGGATTGGACTATTTTTTTCGAAACTATATTTTTTGTGCATCTCTAGTCCCGGCTATATTAATGTAATTTATTAATTATAATATTTAATTAAACTAATTCATATATTATTAAAACATATGTTTTATAATAAAAATTTTAAATATTAATAAAAAAATTTAATTAGAAAGTAAACAAATACTCGTCAAAAGAAAATGATAAAGAGCGGGACTGAACTAACTCCCTCTCTCTGTGCACACTCTCGGTCGATTTCCCTCCCAGTTCCACTCTACCACTTTGCTAATCGATTTCTTACTGTGTTCTTTGTTCGATTGCTTCCTGTGTTCAATTTCTTCCGCTGCTTCACGAATTGGGCTTCAATTAGGGATTTCTTCTACTGTGTTCGAATTGGGATTTCTGTACTTGGCCAAAGTTAGGTCTTTTGTGATTGTAACAACTCCAGGTAATCCTATGTTCGTATATGTATGCCTATATGTATATTTTTTATTAGGATCGTTTTGAATGTAAATGCGTGTGAGAAATGAGTATTTGATATACATGTAAATACATATATGTAGGTGTGGGTGATGAATGAGTATTTGATATATTGTTTAAGTGAACTTGGGAGACGCTGGTCTCTACATTTAACCAACAGAACATAGAAATTTGGTAATCTTAATTACCGCGTAAGTTAGTTATAAAGGTTATATTTGTATATTAAAGGACCGTTATGGGTTCCGGTCAGATTTGTATCTAAAGAAACAATGGTCGGAAAAGACTCAAGCTTTACATGTTATGGCCTAATAAAATTGATTTGTAGGAGGACACTGAAGCTAGTTACATGTTAGGAAGCTTATTATCTGTAGGAGTTCATATGTTACTTGAACCATATTATATTTCTAGTTAAGTAACTAGTTAAGTAGGGACTATTGGTTTTTGTTCTTTTCACTTAATTGATGTTCAGCCCATATAGCGGCATTAGTTTCTTTCTGTTGTCTCATCCCATATAGGAGTTTGTTGAGGGATTGCTATGAGGGCTGGTACAGACCTTGATAGCCCTTTTTTTGTGGATAGTTGCTATACTTTAAATTTAAAAGAAGGGGTAAGAATTGAATTTTAGACCTCTTCTCCCCTGCAGGAAACTTTTCTTATTCATGGAATATATAATTATGAAGAGAGAAAAAAGGTTTAGTGCAAAAGTAAAGTACACTTCGCGCTTTATATTACGCAATTGCAATTGCATGAACGAATCTGTGAGGATATCCAAATTCCCTATACTTGTCATTGGTGGGATGGAATGTATTTGGGATTAGAATTAATCGACATGTAAATTATTCTTTTGAACATTAACATTCGCTCCTACTTTACAAGTTTCTACAAGTTCCCTAACCTTGATCATTAACAAATCTTGTTGTGAAAAAGTTGCATGCTGTCATTCACACTTACCTCCGCCATCCTTCTCTTCCATCTCCAATTTCCTTTAAGTTTTCATTCTGGTCCAGGCATCCAAATGCAGCATCCTTTTTTTTTGTGAAGTTCCTGCACACTGTTCTTTAATTGTTATTAGTATGATTTTCCTGATACCACAAGATATGAGGAGTTATTCTCTGTTTTCTGTGCAAGTTGTGAGTTTTGATCTTGTACTTCTGCATCTTTGTTGTATCCCCAGTTATCGTATTTCGACAAACACAAAGGACTTGACCTATTACAATACGTTTAACAATCTAAACTGAAAACGCGAGATATAGCTAATTGCAGAAAGAGTGTTAACACTCGTGAGAGCCTGCAGCTTATATGCATTCATCCAGAAGAAAGTATAATCAAATGGAGTCGCATGATATGGCATAGAAAGATATGTGCTCAGAAAAATTAATGGCCATATGATTCTGATTTCTCTTAATGGACTTCATACCAAGTCTGGTCTCACCTTACATTGAAGTTTAAGAATTATGTAGTCTGGTGATTCTGGTATCTCTCTCGCTCCCTTCCTCTCCCTCTCCCCTCCCCCCGCTCTCTCTCTCTCTCTGTAATTATGCTTACTGGTGAAGGTTTCTTTTTGTTTTATTTCCTATTTAACGCTAATATCCTTGTTTATCTATCAGACTTTGTACAACAATCTATCTTTAAGGGATTGGTTAAACAAGAATGCTGATGTCTCTCAGCTAGACAACTTGAAATGGCAATATTATTGTGTCAACAAATCTCTGTGGTAAATTTCCTCTTATTGCTATTCATGTTAATCATCTCTCGCTCTGTAAATTATATGGCAATGCCTATCGCTTCATCGGGTGAATACTAGATAAAGTCATTGTCCTGTTTATGTTGTGCTTTTCCTACAAAACATACGACTATTATGGCTCCATTGCAGGTCTTGCATCGATGAAAATGAGGCATTTTTGACAACTGCAGACTCCGCTATTGAGTTTCTTCCAGAAGCTACTCTATCAGTCACTGGGTGGAAGGGTACTGAATACAGATCTGTCTTTCCTACTGAAAAAGCACCTTGTGCAAATTTTTACCGTCCAGACATGAACAAATCGGTGAGTAGAGGAAGTTAATATTAAATGCTTTATTAATGCTAATCCATCTATCCCTGTTAGTTCTCCTGTATGAAGGCTTAAAGAGTTGCACTTCTAATAGGAATATGAGCTATGGAAGAACAGCCTCACAATGGACCAGAGGCAAGAGGCAACAGGATTTTTTTAGTGTTATTAAAAGGCACAGTGAACTGGACGTAGATTCATCAAAATGCACCAATGCAGCAGTTAACTCTACTCCTTATGATCTTTATTCTGTTCCTTATGATCTCAGCGAGTCGTATTAAATTGCTTTAAAGCATGGATTTTATGCTTGTGCTATGCATTAAAATCTCTGTGCATCATGTTCTTTATGTAAATTGTAAGACCTTACTTCTTAATCTAATATTACCTTTGTTTTGTCCCTCATTATTTTTCTTGTTGGTATGGAAGGTATCTAACCTTAGTCGTACTCTTTTGGAGTTGATGCAACAAGTGGTATTGATACCCCCTCGTCGCAAACATCTGCAATTAGTATAAATAGTGTCCTAATGCTTGAAGAGTTGAACTTTTGTTTGAATTTGATCTTTAAAACTCTGTAAATATGAATAACTTGATTATTTCAATAATGTTCAATCCAGCAAATGGGTAAGCAAGAAGTAAAGCATATGGGCTATTTAAGTTCAGTTGCATTCAACTGTTTCTTCAAGCACCAGAATCCTTTTCTGTTCTTTTTTTGATTCATTCTTGTGAAGTTTCAATTTATTCATCAGCAGTAGTAGCTACAAAACGGTCAATGAATTAAATTGGAGCATTTTCCTTTTGCGTCTGTAGTTAGAATTTCAATCTGGCTTTACTCCTGTATCTTGTCTTTTACTTGCATACCACATGAGTACATTCCACTCCTTTGTGATGTGTCCCAACAAAAATCCGAATGGAAGGCTTCTCTGGCACCATATGATCTTGTACCTAAAAGTACCATTCAGCATTCATTGATACAGTGTATCCTCATGTTTTGCAGATAGTTGGTATCTTGCTGAATGATAACTCTCCTTCCTTTGTTGGAGCTGTCGTAGCAGCATTTGCTTCTGAATGGTAATTGGTACTGTCCGGAGTGCAACATCGACAAAGCTAATCCATTAAAAAGAGCTGAAAAGTCGATTCGTGGAGCTATACTATTGGGAATTGATCCGTATGACCGGCTATTCTACAATAGTTGTGGATACCTGTTCGTGTAAGTATCTTCCTTCCTTTTAATCATTTTAATATAATATAGTCTAGTAAAAGTACTTGTTTTATTTTTTAACAGCTGGAATCAATATGTATCTGACATAATTTGCCAACTACAGTAGTATCATATTTTACATAGACTACTATAATGAATATGACATTAAAATTTTGGTTTCCAGAAGCGAAGTCTAGTGTCTATCAAAGATAAATAACTATATTATTTGGGCTAGAATTGGCTTGTTTACAGAAAGGTATTGGAAACCTAAATATCGATTGGTTTAATGTTGCCCATTCAACTAAATTGTAAAACGCTCTTATTCACCCTTATATTGGATAAGCAGAAAGTGAGTAGGAGGTACTTCTCTTCATATCACTCAAAATATTATTGTTAAAAATCTGTATGTCACAATCTTAGTCTCCTGTAATCTCAACAGCAGGGATTATAAAAATCTTAGATTTTGGGTGCGTGGTGTGAGGGCTTTCAAATATTTTCTTTCAGCCTCTACTGTAGACACTTCCTTCCCAGAGAGCTTGATCATGTATGAGGGAGGAAAGCTGCTGTTGAAACATGCAGACTGCGGAATCCTATCTTCTGGTAGTAAGTGATATAATCTTTATCTACTAATAACAATCATTGATCCATATCAATATTCTTTAGTATTCTGCACATAGAAGTTTGTTTGACGATAGTAAAAAGAAAATTGGCTTAGGCAAGTCTGTATTTTGGTATCATGTACGTCATTCTTTGCTATTCTTTCTCCTATACTCTATCTCAGTTAGTAACATATATTGTCATAGTAAAATTTTACATGTATTAACAATGATTTACAATACTTATTATGTTGCAGGTATTTGCCCCTGATCAAGCTACATAACCACAAAACTGTCAATGAACGGACAGATTATTCTAGAAAAGTACCATAATTTGTTAGATTTTGTAACGGAAACTGAATACTAAAATTTTAATGTACTTCTTTCAATTGTAATATGTTAAATTTGCCATTATTTTCAATTGTAAACAAGATAAATATAACATCCAATCTTTAAAATTTTTAAATCAAATTTTCAGTCAGTTTGTGTTATGACTTCATTTGGGTAGTATTTGTTGTTTCGAGGTTAATTAGTGTTGTTTCCAAGTTAATTAGGATACCAATTAAACCTAAAAAGAACATTGTTTAACACTTTAAGAGTCGGTTTATAATCTGACCGACGCTAAATGGACAAGACATTATGCGACGACTTTTTCTACTGACGCTAAAAATTATGTACTTAAGGCGTTGGTCATGTACGTCAACCGACGCTGAAAATCAAAGACTTTAAGCGACGGTTCTCCAGAAACCAATGCTAGAAACAAATATTTTAAGCGACGGTATTTTTGAAAATTGACGTAAACTAACACTTTAAGCGACGACATTTTAGAAAACCGACGCTATTACATAGAATTTTAGCGTCGGTTGATAGACCTTTTACGTCGGTTGTTTAGCCGACACTGAACTACCATCAGCGTCGCCAAATTGACCGACGCTACAAGACTGTACCTATAGTGTCCCCTACATAGACTACGCCCAATAACCGACACCTTAGATCTATTTTGACCGACGCTAAAAGTCCATTCTATACTAGTTAATATTACAAAGAAAGAAAGAAGAATATTTGAAGGAGTTCTATTTTTTAAATTTGATGTCATATAGAATAAGTTTGAACACAAACCATAACGACACACAAACCGTAACGACACAAAAAATTGTAGGTAACTTGTTAATATTAAAACTCACTGGTTAGACAATGTTTGAAAATTTAAAATACTTATAAGTGCATTAAATGGTTAGGCTCTAAAGGAGTCAGCTAAAATTTCTATTGTACAAATGTTATTTTTATTTCAATAAATTAATTCGATATTGTGATTTATCATTATTTTAATATATTATAAGTCTTTTATTTCTTTTAGATTTTATTATTGGGTAAAACTGAATATTTTTTTTATTTTATCTACTTCGACTTATTTTGTTTTTATTGCTCAAGTTTTATTTCAGTATTTAGAGATTCGATTATTTCAATCACAAAAATTTTAATTTATTTTTATTAAAATATGAGATTTCACTTGCTATTATGCTTTGATTGTTTGAAGAGAATACAATTGTTGACTTTAAGGATTAGATATTTTCTAAAGTAAGATATTTTTACTAGATATTCTGGTTAGATTTTCTATAGTTCTCTAGAAAAAATAGATTTTCTACAGAAAATTTTCTTTTAGTAGATATTTTTTTATTATTATTAAAATTAGAGAAATGTATAAACTCAATTGTGAATAAAAATCTTCATTAGTATCTAATAGAATGAAATCATATTGGAACTGTCCATATCCGCTTCATCCTTAGGAACCATATTACATCCAGCATATGATAAAATAGGATGAATTGAGACGGTATTTTGTAAATACCTAATTATCCTCGATATATTAACCATTTATTTCTTTTCCGAAAGCCTCAAAGACAAAAGAAAAATCTTGTTATTTCTTCAACATCTCTAGTGGAAAAATCTTGTTATTTCTTCAACATCTCTAGTGGACCCCAATAGTATTAGAACACAGATGAAGTTTTGACTATGAAAAAAATATAATGAAAGGATCTTGTAGGATTTTACGCACCCCAACACAAACTAAACTAAACAAGAAGAGAAAGAAAGAGTAAGATCAAGGAGTGTGAATGAGGATTTGGCGCTAAGGAGATTGGAGTAGTAATCATAAATCCTAACAAAATTATATCATTCATGATCATCATCAAGGTAGGATCTACCTTCCCATCTTTAATTTTGTTTAATTTTTAATTTGTTAATTTGTGATAAAATTATATACTTATATCCATATTAGTTTGGAGATTAATTATTTCATATCTATTATTTATCAAAAGTATTAAATTATTATGTAATGAAAGATTCTCAAATTAATACTAAACACATTTCTAATTATACATGATTTATTTCAATTTGTTATGGTTTCATCTTTATTTAGAAATACTATATACTAAGAAATAAAAATAATCTTGAAGTATAATAAATTCAAATTAAAAGATGATTCAAAATATACCAAAATACCTGTTGTAGCCATTATGTAATATACATGTCACAACTACTCATTAAAATATACAATCTAAATGATACCGATGTTTATATATATTAAAAACATAATTCAAAAAAATACAGAAATTCAAAAGATACTTGTCGGTTACAACATAAATCAAAATTATCTACTGTATCTACCATTCTGCAAACCGGGCGAAGTCTTAGACCATACTAAACATAAGTGCACCTCCCTGACTTGTTTACTTGATCTTGAAATGGGATTTAGTGGAGCATTTCTACGTGAGATGGTCAAAATTATAGAAGATGTAAACAACCTAACTTCAGACATAGATCCTCTTCCCGATGCCTTGTACTCTACGCACTTTTTTTGCTACCATGTACCATTTAATCCCGACCCTTTTGACCAGCCAATTATCCAACTCCATCTGGATGTTAGATCAGATCCTGACTGTTTGGTTGGTGAATTACGGGGCCTGGTGGAGTTACCCACATTCGGTGTAATAGATGATGTGGGGGAAGCTCCTATAGGTGAAAGATCTGAACAGGAACTAGCACCCCGATCTGACCCAATTTCCGAACCCTGACCCGATGTGCTAGCTGAACCCGAATCTGAGAAGTTGAAAGCGAATGGGGAATCAGGGGGATGCGGGCGATAGAACGGGATAGGGGATCAGCTTGGTCTGGGGTGAAGGTTCCAAAAAAATAAATAGAAAGGCCCAAAGGAAAGGCCGAGTTGGCTTGCACCAGGTTGGAAGATAAGCTACAAGCATCGGACGAGTGACTGTTATTAAGAGTATGTTAATCAATAATGATTTTGGGATCGCACTCAAGGTGCCTACATTTCCTAACTTATAGGCAACAAGTTCATGTAGTTCTATTCAATATTGGTTATGATTTGTATTAGGCCCATCCAATCATTCTTATTGTAGGAATATTGTAAATATCCATGACATTCTAGATTCTTCTATCATTATTGATTTTCATCGCCTTCATTTTTGGACTGTGGTTATTTTTTATACTGAGCCCAAAATATTCAGTTGATGTTGGCCGAATAATTGATTGGCCCATCGTCATGAAGTAGCCCACAAATTGATTTATGTTCATGCTAGCTTAAACCTTCCCTTACAAAATTGTTGGCATAACACTTGTTGCAGAGGTTTAAAGGCCCAAATGATATGGATACGGACGATCCAATATAAAATTTCCAAAATTACTATATATCATCAACAAAATTTGCATATGTGATTGGTGTTCTATTTTTTTTATTTTTTTACTGGCGTGTTGTTAATTAAATATGATATTTGTTTAGAATTTATGATGGAATATAATTGTTGTTTTATTTATGTTCATGCTAGCTTAAACCTTCCCTTACAAAGTCGTTGGCATAACACTTGTTGCACAGGTTTAAAGGCCCAAATAATATGGATACGAATGATCCAGTATAAAATATCTAAAATTATGATATATCATCAACAAATTTACATATGTGATTGGTGTTCTGTTTTATTTATTTTTTTAATTTGTGTGTTGTTAATTAAATCTGATTTTGGTTTAAAATTTATGATGGAATATAATTGTTGTTTTATTTTTAATTATCATTTTATATAGATTTACATTATATAGCAATTGTAGGTATGTTAATAATATAGTGTATGTGCATATAACTAGATTGTGTTAGTTAAGTTATGTGAAATAAATATAAATTCTGAGAGTTTATAAACATTTGATGGGGAGTTAAATGTCTTTGCACCGTAAGGAAAATGAAAGATCCAAGATTTAATACCTCAGACCCTAGACCGGAAAAGTCGTAAAGTAACATAATCTACGCTAGGTTTATTGCATAGTTCTGAGGAGGTACCGGATTGTTACACTCCAAGATAAGCTCGTAATGCCTACCTAGACAATAAGAAAGTGACGGGGAGTAACGCTCTAAGATTAATGTAGTAGATTTTATTTTGAGGAGTTAACTTATTGTTAAGGTCCAAGATAAATACTTAGTGTTGTAAAGGCTTCTCTGCGAACTCTAAGGAGTATCCATTTTTTAGTGATAAAATCTCGAGTCTAGGGAGGAGCTCGGGGAATGGAGTAGGGTGTGCGGATCCATCAGGGGTTACACGATCATGAACAAGGATAAGATCGACCGTGTCATACTCTATTTCTTTGTCTCTTTATCACTCAATTTAATTGTTTACAAGTAACGAATTTTTAATATAGTAAAGAAAATATAAAAACATCAAGCTCTAATTGTTTGAAAGGTAATAAGCTATTTAAACACCACTTCTAGCTTATTAACCCACATTGGTTTAAAAATAATTTGAGCTCGATTGGATAAATGAAGTATCCATTCAATTTGTGGTGATTGAATCCGACCCATTAACAAGCCTAATTAAAGAGGTGATACCCATTCTTAAGTAAAAAACAACAACAAAAAAATCCCTTCCGTGCATTCATAAATCAACATTCATTAACAAAAGCAGACATAATTAAAAAACATTAATATAGCGTTCTATTTTCATATTTTATGTCAAATTGATTAAGTTTGCACATAAATCGATTTGTAAGTAATGTAATTTTAATAATCATTTGTTCTTAAAACGAATATTTGACATGGATTTCACTTAAATTTAATTTTAAAACAATGCAACTAAAAGATTATAAACTTTAAAATAAATTACAAAATTTTTGTGAAAAAATGACAAAAATGCTTCTTTTTGGAGGTCCTTGACCCAAAATACCCATTCTGAAATATATGGCCCTATATACCCACCAGACACTCCACTTCAAGCGAAGTATCTTCATAATATGCCACATTGAGTGGAGTATCAAGTGTGATACTCCTTTGCTACTCCACTATCGGTTGACTATCAAGCGTGGTATCATGTAATCTTTTTATTTTTAAAAGTATTTAAATATTTGTTTAATAATATTAAAATCCAAGCGTGGACACTAATTTTCAATTTTTAAAATTTTAGGGTTCAAGAATTCTCTACTTGGGTTTTAGAAATACTATTAAAAAAATAAATAAAAGGCACATCGATTTAGAGTTTAGGGATTATGTGTGGACCTTAATTAAACAGTTTTAAAATTTAAGATGATACTCCACTAACAAAGATGTATCCAACCTATAACGCAAGATACTCTATGGAGTATCATCATGATGCAAACACATAGATGTGCGGTTTCACTTTATCTGCAAGCATGTGAAAGAAAAATATGAGAAATGTGTCGTGAGTCGGGGACCAAGTAGCAGATATGTTTACAAAGCCTAAAGCATTGTTCAAATTTTACAAAACAATAATGGGTATGAAGGATCCAAAAGAGTGTTTAGTTTAAGGGAGGATTATGTTAATTAATTAAACAAAAATTCTGCAGCTACTGTAGTCAAAATGGAAATGTAGAGTCTCTATAACAGTCATTTAAATGTAATGACTCTTGAGTTGTGGTGTCGTAACTAATCTCCCAGTATAAAAATGGGATCAAATCTTCACTTTAGTTGACAAGAAAAAGAAGCTAAGTTCTTTAGGCATATATTAGTTTGTTCTCACGAGTTGCACAAACTTTATTTACATAACAGGATCAACTGAAACCAGACCAACCAGACCAGTTCAAGTTTATCTCTTCTAATACAGAATTTTAAATGAAAAGGCCAATTTTATTATCAAGGCTGAAAAGTCATTATGCAAAAAGTGCCAACCAGACCAGTTCAAGTTTATCTCTTCTAATACAGAATTTTAAATGAAAAGGCCAATTTTATTGTCAAGGCTGAAAAGTCATTATGCAAAAAGTGCTATCAGCTAGGATGAACTAGAACAAGACGAGTTCAAGTTTATCTCTTCTAAGTACATAATTTAAATTGAAAAAGGGCAGTTTCATTGTCAAGCTGAAAAGTCAAAGAAATGTGTTCTATTAACACTAATTGATGCTAGCATCAAAACCTTCACCTCAACAAATCAAGATAAATTGTCTAAAGTTAAGATACTAAGCATGGTTAGCCTCCTACTAAATGAAAATTCTATGGACAAAATATACAGAATGAAAGCTTGTAGAGAAGGAAGAAGAAGGGAAAAAGAAAGAATTGAGATTCAAATAAAGAAAGAAGAATATTTGAAGGAGTTCTATTTCTTAAATTTGATGTCATATAGAATAAGTTTGAACACAAACGATAACGACACAAAAAAATTGTAGGTAACTTCTTAATATTACAACTCACTGTTAGTAAATGTTAGAAAATTTAAAATACTTATAAGTGCAGTAAATGGTTAGGCATAAAGGAGTCCGCTAAAATTTCTCCTAACTTGTACAAATGTTATTTTTAATTCAATAAATTAATTCGATATTGTGATTTATCATTATTTTAACACATTTTAATTCTTTTAATTCTTTTAGATTTTATTGTTGGGTAACACCGAATATTTTTTTTATCTTATCTACTTCGACTTATTTTATTTTTATTGCTCAAGTTTTATTTTAGTATTTAGAGATTCGATTATTTCAATCACAATATTTTTAATTTATTTTTATTAAAATATGAGATTTCACTAGCTATTATGCTTTGATTGTTTGAAAAAAATAAAATTGCTGACTTTAAGGATTATATACTTTCTAAAGTAAGATATTTTTACAAGATATTTTGGTTAGATTTTTAAATAGTTCTCTAGAAAAAATAGAATTCGTTAGATATTTTTCTTCTAGTAGAGATTTTTATTATTTTATTATTAAAATTAGGGAAATGTATAAACTCAATTGTGATTAAAAATATTCATTAGTATCTAAAATATACTCGTCGGTCACAACATAAATCGAAATTATCTACTGTATCTACCATTCTGCAAACTGGTCAAGTCTCAGACCATACTAAACACAAGTGCACCTCCCTGACTTGTTTTCTTGATCTTGAAATGGGATCTAGTGGAGCATTTCCAGGTGAGATGGTCAAAATTATAGAAGATATAAACAACCTAACTTCAGACATAGATCCTGTTCCGAATGCCTTATACTCTACGTACTTTTTTGGCTTCCATGTACCATTTAAACCCGACCCTTTTGACCAGCCAATTATCCAACTCCATCTGGATGTTAGATCGGATCCTGGCTGTTTGGTTGGTGAATTACCGGGCCTGGTGGACTTACCCACATTCCATGCAATAGATGATGAGGGGGAAGCGCCTATAGGTGAAAGATCTGAACAGGACCTAGAACCCATTTCCGAACCTTTACCCGACCTGCTGGCTGAACCCGAATCTGACCCGATTTCTGGGTCCACCATTTTGATGGGGGCCAGTGAAGTTGAAAGCGAATGGGGAAGCAAGGGGATGAAGGAGATACAACGGGCTAGGGGATCAGCTTGGTCTAGGGTGATGGTTTAAAAAAATGAAAGAAAGGCCCAAAAAGAAGACCGAGTTGGCTTGCACCAGGTTGGAAGATAAGCTACAAGCATCGGACGAGTGACTGCTATTAAGAGTATTCTAATCAATAATGATATTAGGATCGCACTCAAGGTGCCTACATATCCTTACTTATAGGTAACAAGTACACGTTGATCTATTCAATACTGGTTATGATTTGTATTAGGCCCATCCAATCCTTCTTATTGTAGGAATATTGGAAATATCCATGACATTCAAGATTCTTCTATCATTATTGATTTTCATCTTCTTCATTATTGGACTGTGGTTATTTTTTATACTGAGCCCAAAATATTCAGTTGATGTTGGCCGAATAATTGATTGGCCCATCGTCATGAAGTAACCCACAAATTGATATATATTCATGCTAGCTTAAACCTTTCCTTACAAAGTCGTTGGAATAACACTTGTTGCAGAGGTTTAAAGGCCCAAATAATATGGATACGCACGATCCAATATAAAATATCAAAAATTACTATATATCATAAACAAATTTAAATATGTGATTTACATATGGAAATGTAGAGTCTCTATATATAACAGTCATTTAAATGTAATGACTCTTGAGTTGTAGTGTCGTAACTAATCTCCGAGTATCAAAACGGGATCAAATCTTCACTTTCACTTTAGTTGTTAAGAAAAACAAGCTAAGGTATTTAGGCATATATTAGTTTGTTCTCAGAAGTTGCAGAAACTTTATTTACATAACAGGATCACTGACCACAAACCAGTTCAATTATCTCTTCTAATACAGAATTTTAAATGAAAAGGTCAATTTTGTTATCAAGGCTGAAAAGTCATCATGCAAAAAGTGCTATCAGCTAGGATGAACTAGAACAAGACGAGTTCAAGTTTATCTCTAATTAAGTACAAAATTTTAACTGAAAAAGGCCAGTACAAAATTTTAATTGAAAAAGGCCAGTTTTACTGAAAAGTCAAAGAAATGTGTTCTATTAACACAAAGTGATACTAGCACCAAAACCTTCACCTCAACAAATCAAGATAAATTGTCTAAAGTTCTGATACTAAGAATAGTTAGCCTCCTACTAAATGAAATATGGACAAAATATACAAAATTGAAATCATTCGAAAGCTTGTGGAGAAGGAAGAAGAAGCGGAAAAAGAAAGAATTAAGATTCAAAGAAAGAAAGAAGAATATTTGAAGGAGTTCTATTTTTTAAATTTGATGTCATATAGAATAAGTTTGAACACAAACCATAACGACACACAAACCGTAACGACACAAAAAAAATTGTAGGTAACTTGTTAATATTATAACTCACTCGTTAGAAAATGTTTGAAAATTTAAAATACTTATAAGTGCATTAAATGGTTAGGCTCTAAAGGAGTCAGCTAAAATTTCTCTTGTACAAATATTATTTTATTTCAATAAATTAATTCGATATTATGATTTATCATTATTTTAATACATTATAAGTCTTTTATTTCTTTTAGATTTTATTATTGGGTAAAACTGAATTTTTTTTTATTTTATCTACTTCGACTTATTTTATTTTTATTGCTCAAGTTTTATTTTAGTATTAAGAGATTCGATTATTTCAATCACAAAAGTTTTAATTTATTTTTATTAAAATATGAGATTTCACTTGCTATTATGCTTTGATTGTTTGAAGAGAATACAATTGTTGAGACGGTATTTTGTAAATACCTATTTATCCTCCATATATTAACCATTTATTTCTTTTCCGACAGCCTCAAAGACAAAAGAAAAATCTTGTTATTTCTTCAAAATCTCGGGTGGAAAACTCTTTTTATTTCTTCAACATCACTAGTGGACCCCATTAGTATTCGAACACAGATGAAGTTGTGACTATGAAAAAAAAAAGAATGAAAGGATCTTGTAGGATTTTACGCACCCCAACACAAACTAAACTAAACTAGAAGAGAAAGAGAGAGTAAGATCAAGGAGTGTGAATGGGAGATTTGGCCCTAAGAAGATTGGAGTAGTAATCATAAATCCTAACAAAATTATATCATTCTTGATCATAATCAAGGTAGGATCTACCTTCCCATCTTTATTTCTGTTTAATTTTTAAATTATTAATTTATGATATAATTATATACTTATATCTATATTAGTTTGGAGATTAATTATTTCACATCTATTATTTATCAAAAGTATTAAATTATTATGTAATGAATGATTCTCAAATTAATACAAAACACATTTCTAATTATACATGATTTGNNAATTTGTTATGGTTTCATCTTTATTTAGAAATACTATATACTAAGAAATAAAAATAATCTTGAAGTATACTAAATTCAAATTAAAAGATGATTCAAAATATCAATTCATGACAAAATATACGTGTCATAACTACTCATTAAAATATACAATCTAAACGATACCGAGGTTTATATATATTAAAAACATAATTTAAAAAAATACAGAAATCCAAAAGATACTTGTCTGTTACAACATAAATCAAAATTATCTACTGTATCTACCATTCTGCAAACCGGGCGAACTCTCATACCATAATAAACGTAAGTGCACCTCCCTGACTTGTTTACTTGATCTTGAAATGGGATCTAGTGGAGCATTTCTAGGTGAGATGGTCAAAATTATAGAAGATATAAAGAATCTTACTTCAGACATAGATCCTCTTCCCGATGCCTTGTACTCTACGCACTTTTTTGCTACCATGTACCATTTAATCCCGACCCTTTTGACCAGCCAATTATCCAACTCCATCTGGATGTTAGATCAGATCCTGACTGGTTGGTGAATTACGGGGCCTGGTGGAGTTACCCACATTCGGTGTAATAGATGATGTGGGGGAAGCTCCTATAGGTGAAAGATCTGAATAGGACCTAGCACCCCGATCTGACCCAATTTCCGAACCCTTATCCGATGTGCTGGTTGAACCCGATTCTGACCCGACTTCATGGTCCACCTTATTGATGGGGGCCGGGAAGTTGAAAGCGAATAGGGAATCAGGGGGATGCGGGCGATAGAACGGGATAGGGGATCAGCTTTGTCTGCGGTGAAGGTTTCAAAAAAAATAGAAAGGCCCAAAGGGAAGGCCGAGTTCGCTTGCACCAGGTTAGAAGATAAGCTACAAGCATCGCACGAGTGACTGCTATTAAGAGTATGTTAATCAATAAGTATTTTGGGATCGCACTCAAGGTTCCTACATTTCCTTACTTATGCAACAAGTCCACGTAGTTCTATTCAATATTGGTTACGATTTGTATTAGGCCCATCCAATCATTCATATTGTAGGAATATTGGAAATATCCATGACATTCTAGATTCTTCTATCATTATTGATTTTCAGTGCCTTCATTATTGGACTGTGGTTTTTTTTAAAACTGATCCCAAAATATTCAGTTGATGTTTGCCGAATAATTGCCTGGCCCATCGTCATGAAGTAGCCCCCAAATTAATTTATGTTCATGCTAGCTTAAACCATTCCTTACAAAGTCGTTGGCATAACACTTGTTGTAGAGGTTTGAAGGCCCAAATAATATGGATACGGACGATCCAATATAAAATATCCAGAATTACTATATATCATCGACAAATTTACATATGTGATTGATGTTCTATTTTATATATATTTTAATTGATGTGTTGTTAATTAAATCTGATTTTGGTTTTAAATTTATGATGGAATATAATTGTTGTTTTATTTTCAATTAAATTTTTATATAGATTTAAATTATATAGCAATTTAGGTATGTTTGTTAATGTAGTGTATGTGCATATAACTAGATTGTGTTAGTTAAGTTATGTGTAATAAATATAAATTCTGAGAGTTTATAAACACTTGATAGGGAGTTAAATGTCTTTGCACCGTAACGAAAAGGAAAGACCCAAGATTTAATACCTCACACCCTAGGCCGGAAAAGTCGTAAAGTAACATAATCTACGCTAGGTTTATTGCATAGTTCTGAGGAGGTACCGGATTGTTACACTACAAGATAAGCTCGTAACACCTACTTAGACAATAAGAAAGTAACGGAGAGTAGCGCTCTAAGATTAATGTAGTAGATTTTGTTATTATATTTTGAGGAGTTAACTTATTGCTAAGGTCCAAGATAAATACTTAGTGTTGTAAAGGCTTCTCTGCCAACTGTAAGGAGTATCCAATTTTTAGTGATAAAATCTCGAGTCTAGGGAGGAGCTCGGGGAATGGAGTAGGGTGTTCGGATCCATCAGGGGTAAGAACACAGATGAACTAGAACAAGACGAGTTCAAGTTTATCTCCTCTAAGTACAGAATTTTAATTGAAAAAGGGCAGTTTCATTGTCAAACTCAAAAGTCAAAGAAATGTGTTCTATTAACACTAAGTGATGCTAGCACCAAAACCTTCACCTCAACAAATTAAGATAAATTGTCTAAAGTTAAGATACTAAGCATGGTTAGCCTCCTACCAAATGAAAATTTTATAGACAAAATATACAAAATTGAAATCATTCAAAAGCTTGTAGAGAAGGAAGAAGAAGAAGCAGAAAAAAGAAAGAATTGAGATCCAAAGAAAGAACGAAAAAGATTCGAAGGAGTTCTATTTTTTAAATTTGATGTCATATAGAATAAGTTTGAACACAAACCATAAGTACACAAAAAAATTGTAGGTAACTACTTAATATTACAACTCACTTTTAGTAAATGTTAGAAAATTTAAAATACTTATAAGTGCAGTAAATGGTTGGGCATAAAGGAGTCAGCTAAAATTTCTCTTAACTTGTACAAATGTTAATTTTATTTCAATTAATTAATTCCATATTGTGATTTATCATTATTTTAAAACATTTTAATTCTTTTAATTCTTTTAGATTTTATTGTTGGGTAAAACCGAATATTTTTTTATTTTATCTACTTCGACTTATTTCATTTTTATTGCTCAAGTTTTATTTTAGTATTTAGAGATTCGATTATTTCAATCACAATATTTTTAATTTATTTTTTCTAAAATATGAGATTTCACTTGCTATTATGCTTTGATTGTTTGAAGAAAATAAAATTGCTGACTTTAAGGATTAGATATTTTCTAAAATAAGATATTTTTACTAGATATTTTGGTTAGATTTTTAAATAGTTCTCTAGAAAAAATAGATTTCCTGAGATATTTGTCTTTTAGTAGATATTTTTGTTATTTTATTATTAAAATTAGGGAAATGTATAAACTCATTTGTGATTAAAAATATTTATAAATCCTGTTGTTTCTTGTAAATGCCTAATTATCCTCAATATATTAAAGATTTCTTTCTTTTCCGACAACCTCTAAGACAAAAGAAAAATCTTGTTGTTTCTTCAACAATTTCTACTCTTAGTGGACCTCGTAGTAGTATTCGAACACAGATGAAGTTGTGACCATGAAAAAAAGAAATGAAAGGATCTTGTAGGATTTTACACACCCCAAAACATACTACACTAAACTAGAAGAGAAAGAGAGAGTAAGATCAAGGAGTATGAATGGGAGATTTGGGGCTAAGGAGATTGGAGTAGTAATCATAAATCCTAACAAAATTGTATCATTCTTGATCATCATCAAGGTAGGATCTACCTTCTCATCTTTAATTTTGTTTAATTTTAATTTGTTAATTTGTGATATAATTAAATACTTATATCCATATTAGTTTGGAGATTAATTATTTCATATCTATTATTTATCAAAAGTATTAAATTAATATGTAATAAAAGAATCTCAAATTAATACTAAACACATTTCTAATTATACATGATTCATTTCAATTTGTTATGGTTTCATCTTTATTTAGAAATATTATATACTAAAAAATAAAATTAATATTGAAATATACTAAATTCAAATTAAAAGATGATTCAAAATATACCAAAATACCAGTTGTAGCCATTATGTAATATACATGTCACAACTACTCATTAAAATATACAATCTAAATGATACCAAGCTTTATATATATTAAAAACATGATTCAAAAAAATACAAAAATCCAAAATATACTCGTCGATCACATCGAAATTATCTACTGTATCTACCATTCTGCAAACAGGCGAAGTCTCAGACCATACTAAACATAAGTGCACCTCCCTGACTTGTTTACTTGATCTAGAAATAGGATCTAGCGGAGCATTTCCACGTGAGATGGTCATAATTATACAATATATATAAACAACCTAACTTCAGACATAGATCCTCTTCCCGATGCCTACTCTACGCACTTTTTTGGCTATCATTTACCATTTAATCCCGACCCTCTTGACCAGCCAATTATCCAACTCCATCTGGATGTTAGATCAGATCCTGACTGTTTGGTTGGTGAATTACCGGGCCTGGTGGAGTTACCCACATTCGGTGCCATAGATGATGTGGGGGAAGCTCCTATAGGTGAAAGATCTGAACAGGACCTTACCCGACGTGCTGGCTGAACCCGAAACTGACACGATTTCTTGGTCCACCTTATTGATGGGGGCCAGGGAAGTTGAAAGCGAATGGGGAATTAAGGGGATGCGGGCGATGGAACGGGATAGGGGATCAGCTTGGTCTTGGGTGAAGGTTTAAAAAAAAAATAGAAAGGCCCAAAGGGAAGGCCGAGTTGGCTTGCACCAGGTTGGAAGACAAACTACAAGCTTCGGACGAGTGACTGCTATTAAGAGTATGTTAATCAATAATGATTTTGGGATCGCACTCAAGGTGCCTATATATCCTTACTTATAGGCAACAAGTCCAAGTAGTTCTATTCAATATTGGTTACGATTTGTATTAGGCCCATCCAATCATTCTTATTGTAGGAATATTGGAACACTACAAGAAAATAAGCCTAAATACAACCGCAGAAATTCAACCGGGGCTAAATTTGACCGTGTTCAGTCGAATTTAAGGGAACAGTTAAATTCAACCGACAGAGGTCGCATACAAATACGGTCGTATATACTCGTTCGAATTTAGTAATAAATACGACCGAGTAAATACGACCGTATTTATATGCGACCGCTGTTGGTTGAATTTAGTCGCGCCCTTAAATTCGACCGGACGCAGTCGAATTTAGCCTTGCCAAAAAAATGGAGGGAATTTTCCCGCCCATGAATTTATTTGGCACTCCTAGATTCCACCGATTTCGGTCGAATTTGGAATTG